>VOMN01043336.1:0-24438 GCA_014899125.1 Orchestia grillus
TGCCTGCCTGGCCCAGGGCTTCATGCCTGCCTCCCTGGCAACTTGTGTCTGTCTCAGAAGTTGACTAAATTTTGCAAGTTAATTCTTCCCACAACACCGGAGCTGAGAATGTGAGTCGTCCACGCCCCATATTGCTAAATTTATGACAATTTTGTCCGCAAATTGCTTATTTTGTATCGTTATCTAGCTTTGTAGAAAACAAACGTTTATTTATGATTTTTTGATAGGAACTGAAAGTTTTCCAGGTGAAAAATTGAAATGATCAACTGTAGGCTAAAAATATATTCCTGGAGTTACTACATAAGTCAAAAGTATTATAATTTCAATAAAGAGGCGTCACCAAGTTTCACTACTGTGCAAATTAAATAGCGTGAAAACCAATCCAGAACTTTCATATTTATAGCTGAAGTTTCATATAAGACCTCTACGATATCTCCGTAAAATCGAAACCAACAGTAGCAAAAAGCACGTACTAAAAAGACGTACTCGCCAGTTTTTTAGTGCTAATTGATGGTAACATTAATGTTTGTAATAATACACCGCCAATGTTCCTTAATTTAAAAACATTCAAACGAAACTTACCGAAGTTGAAGACGCAGAAGACCGTCACGAGCAGCGCGGCTGTCCGTACCGCAAACTTCGCCATGTTTTTCTTGAGGGAACCGACTCTCAAGGCGCTGGTATCCAAGATACATTGGAATCATTAGTTAGAAAGTGCAAAAAATAATTCTCCAATACCAGACGTTCTAAAATTTAAAGTTGTTTTAGTCCGAATTTGACGCTCGGCGATGCGTGCAAAGTCAAAACCAAAATCACCACAAACATTCCGTACTAAAATTTGGAAACGCTCTTTATCGATTTCGGAAGAACATTCTGATGCCAATTGACGGGATGAGGTAGTAGCGGCATCTCGACTGGCGCAATCTTACAAGCCAGCGCGCTACTCAAGTCATTTCTGTGCGTGCACGCCGATACCCTCACCTACCTACCTACACCTGCATCCTAGCGTCCATAACTATAAATGAGATTAGGTGAAACGATTTCACAACGGGAGGACTTCAACAGACGCTTTTAAAAAAATTACCCATTTGACCTAAACTTGCTCCACATACGGAGTTACATATGATACTAACAGGTATGAATATAAATCAAAGTTTTTGTGAAATTTGTGTTCTTTACTCGAATAGTTTAGTTTAGATTAGAATGAAAATTAATAGAATAGCCAAATTTGTGGAATCAAAATCTATTTTTACATTCACGACAGAGATGTTCGTCGACAAGAAAAATTTTCCTGTTTGGAGAATTGCAGTCGAAGCGTTAACGCAACGAGGTACCCGCTTCGAGCGCTAGACCGGTTCCAGCAGACGTGTACTCTATCTCTCTATTTGCTTCTTCTCACAATTTCGTTGCTCTGTCTATTTGACGCAGCTCCAAGCAATGTACGACTCACAGTCTCGGGTTATCGAATGATGAAGAAAGTGGGAGAACGGACCATTGGGATCTCCAATAACACGCACTTCTTTCTAAAAATGACAACTCTCCTGAAAAACGAAAAACAACTAATGCATAATATTTTTCATTTTGATCTTCAATCAGAAGTAGAAGAGTGGTATTCGAGTACCACTACCCTACAACAGGCATGCAAGCTTTTAGCCATGGATGGATTCTTTGTAACGTAACTCGAGGTCTTCACGAGATGGTTTGGTCATGAGGTTTAGATTATTAGTTAATTTAACACGTTAACTCCGATTCTCCACACAGGTAAAATTACATGCCGACAAATATCTCTACTGGGAATTTCAAAATGAAAGATTTTGGTTTCACAAATTTGGTAACTCTATTAATTTTCTTAATAATCAGAACTAGCATATTCGATTGATGAACACAAATTTGGAGAAAACTCGAGAATTTGTATTTATACATGATAGTGCTTTGGTTACGTTAGGTTAGGTTAGATGATCGCGTGCGCCATATATAATCCACTCCGGAGTCAACGTGTTAAAGCCCCCTAACCACGTGGAACCCGATCTCAAGAGCGAAAAGAAGGGACTATTTAGTATGGACTTTAGAACACGTGGAATCCATGCACAGGTGTTCCCACACAAGCTTCCCTGCTCATAGAAACAGCAAGTTCATAAAGAAAAGGAAGTACGCGTCAAGGATAATTATCCTTTATCTTTTCTTCAATGATTATAGTGAAAATGGAAGGAAACACGTGGACACGAAAGATAGAAGTCACGAAAGCATAGCTAGAGTTGAGGAAGGGTTAGTCACAAACAGGATTCAAATAATCAGTATCGCCTAATGAATTTTTCAATGAATAACGACACATTTTCAGGAAACTTCGCATAATTTATTGAATAACCATCTGGTTGTACAGGAGCAGTTAGTTCAACTCTAGCTTCGCATGCTCTAAAGTTTAAGGAAAAGTTGGAAAAACGTGAAATTTTTATTCCAATGGAAGGAAACTTTTCATACAGATTTCACTCTTTAAAGTAACAACAATAATATTCTAGGAGATTCTAATAATATAACAGCGTCGTAAACATACATTTCCCTTCAAAAAGGTGTGAGTTCTGTGTTCTTTTTGCGAGTGATCTTCCAATTATTGCCGCAATTGGAAACAAATTTTTAGTTAGCGTAAGGAGGTGAAGAAAATTCTTTCCTACGTAATAAGTTTGAGGATGAATGCAATGTGTGCCACAAATATCCCCTGAAAGTTACAAAAGACTAAACGTATTTTATACATACAACAAAGCGCACTCATTGAACACCTTGCCATTTAATTCAGGCGAAGAGACTACATCACTTGTGGTCTTTAGACAAACTCAGCGCTCGCAGTTTGATCTTGCATGGCACAGTGTGGTTTTCAGGCAACGATAAATAAAATAGTTTATATCTTAATAAAAATTTAAAATAATTTTCAAGCAATTCCTTTAAATAAAAGTTTAACTAACTTATCAAAATTGAACTTATCTGCATGAATTTTTCCATGAACCAGACATGCATCAATCCAGCACACCGTAATACTCGTGTCTATCCAACGCTGGTTCATAAAATTTGAGTGAAAAATGTTTCAAAGAGTTAAACGGGCAAACAGTTACAGGACGATCAATTGTGGAGTTGGAGCTGGAGCCGAAAACAATGAGAACCTTGCAACTAATTTGAAATCTTTTTCGCAGGAGGGGGATTTCTAGCGATTATGGAGATAGGTGAAGCCTGTCACGGCGGGACTTTAACAGACGTTTAAAAAAATGGATGCAATTGCAATACGGTCTTAACAGCCAAAGATATCAGGTTTTTGTGCCCAATGAACAACACGAAGGGAGGTTGCTTTTCCACCGGAAACCCGACGATTGAAACTAGCTGTTGGTAACTTTTGGGGATTGATGGAGTTAGGTTTTGAAAATCAAAGAACAAGGAATTGATTAGGAGCAAATGACACCCTGCTTTTAAACCGTTTAAAAGATCCTTCACGCAGCTGATAACACATCAGGCAGAATTCTTCATACTTGTTCGTGCCTTAATGTTCTTGACCAACCGGCACCAAAAATGAAATTATCGTTGAAGAACAGTAGAGCGCCGTAATCCACGACTCCTTCAAACGCGCAAGCTCTAATTCACGTGAACTTTCTTGAGACCATAGGTAGTCATTCACGAATTGTCGTTTTGTATCACTAATTCACGAGAGTCCCAAAACGTGCTAAGTTTCTAAATGATTAGTAATTAACATTCGTTTTTCTCGAACAATGTTTTTTTTTGTATCATGAAACCCTAGTCATCACTCTAGTCTCATCAGATGTACGCGAGTCAACTTCACATTCGACTTTCAACCGCCAACACTCGCTGCACAGACCGCTGCTCTCGCCGGCGACTGTGGATTATACAAGAGTTCGCCTCTTGAATTCGTTAAATCCGCAAAAAAATATACCTTGAAAAATATCTCGGCGAAAAGTTTACTTACCGCGTGGATATTTGAAATGTAATAAAATTAATAGTCAGTTGAGAGGTGTTCTCTGACGTGGCCAAGGCAGTTCTTTGAATTTCCCGATATTCATACTACACTTAAATTACATACTTCTGCTCACAGGAATCGAATTTTAACTCTCACATTTTAGTTGGGTCATTGGTGCTTCAAAACCGTTCGAGTCAGAGAAGAAAAAATATTTCCTTACTCATGTTATTTCCGTATCGTGCCAAAAAATTATTCAATATCCAGTTAACGTTTCTACTCGTTTTCAAATCGAAATGCTTACAAAGCTACTGTACTTTTCCTTACATTGATCGTTAGAAAATTTAATCAGAATATTTGTGTTTCAGACTAAAATTCCGGTTATTTTCTCCTTATGTTTTTAGTTTGGTGTCTCGGGTCTCCAACAAATTGAAAAATATGCTTCCAAAATAAATCCGATTTCTAGTTATGATTTTATTCCTCCACTAGACAGTACATAGGCGTTACACTAAGCGTTGAATGGAGCCACAAGCGTCGAACGTTCTGTTATCCTTTTCACTGAGATATACTTGCAATGTCTCATGAAATGAACTTTTTATTATAGCGTATTTGAAACAGCGAATTGACTCCTTGTAAGTAGATAAACTGTAATTTTCTTTAGCACACATGCTGGGGTTTATATCAGTCATGATTCTTAAGAAATTTTCGCTGTAGTATTATTTAGATTTTTATCTGCACTTCTTAGCAATGTTTCAATATCAGTATTGAATCTTAGCATCAGAAAGTTGAATCTACATCACGATCGGTATCCTCCGCAAGATATCTCCGTTTTGTCTCGTCTGCCGTGTTACATGGTGCATTTTTGGACAGCGAATTACATAAATCCTGGTAACTAGGGAAATTTAAAAATGTGTCCGTTTCAATTTGCAGGTTTTATTTAAAATCAGGCCACCTTTGAAATATTTAATCAAATATGTACTATTATACACTGCTTTGTCTACGACATGAATGAAGAATGGAGATTATGCATTTCCCATAGATGGAGGACAGTCCAAGAGAAATGCCACTAAAGGCTGGCGAAAAAGAGTAATAAAATTTAGAAATTCCCACAGGATGGTACACCCGCTCATCCTTACTTCTTTTCCTGTCGAATCGCACCTAAATTTTATAGTCACAACCCGAAGTTCATTTTTTTGCAGATTAAGTGACGCTATTTTTTTTAATATAATTCCATCTGGTGCTTCTCCTCGAAATCGAAGCATAACTCTGAAGGAAAAATTCTCAAGGCAATTCTCATATGCACTTCTGTCTCGTGACAAATTTAGTCCTCGCGCAGTACTTTAATATTGCGTGAATATCGTTGAGAGAGTGGTACTCGTGTAAAAATCTTGCGATACCCCATCTAGGAATCGCGTCTCCCAGTATCGTTGTGATGCAGGCGCCTGTTCTCGCCAAGAGCATCGCATCCAAGGGAATTAATTACGAGATTTTCCCTCAGCGAGGATTAATGACATGCAATACAAGTTTGGTCGAGGGTTTAGTGGCCGACACGCAGCAATGTTGCGCGTGCCAAAACTAAGGCGTCCGCCTCATGTCTGCTCGTGGCGAACGACGTCAAGGAAACCTAGCTATGAGAATGTTGCTGCCTCCACTGCGTCGAAGTCCTTTACGGGTTTGCTGATAAGCATGAACTTTCTTCAAATCCCTTGCATTCAGAAAATTTATTACTAATTTAGTCCACTGCATTTTACCAAACGTGTGTTTTTGTTCATAACGTAAACATGTTACAATACTCGCTCGCCTAAATTGTATTTTGCGTAAGGGTTAAGCTGTTCCCCCTTGACGTATTACCCCGAGAAGGCCGGTGTTGCTTTCACTCGGTCAGCGTTACCGACAGTGACCGTATGAATGCAACATCCACGTCTACGAGATATCTCGGGATAATGCGTTAAGGGGTTGACTGTCACTGCCTAGGGGGCCGGTGTTGCATTCACACGGCATGTGTAATCGTCAGCAACAGTGTGAATGCAACAACCACGCGGACTTCAGATGTCAATACCAATCAACAGGTTAAACCACAATCTGTAGTCATCTAAACGAAATTAGAAAAGTGTCGTAACTGCTTTAAACGTAAAGCAAATGAATTTTCATATTTGCTCATTTAAGCTACATTACCAGTGCTAAGAAACATGCGGGAAAAATGTAAATGCAAAGTTTCGCCCAAACTTCGAGTTTTATTTTGAAAAAAGCCGCGGAATGACATTTTTAAGAATCGGAGCATGTTACTCGACATATAACGCCGCATGTGCCGGCATAACTTGTTTCCGGACCAAATAGTTTCCTAACCTTTTCCAGCGCAACCACTTCTATGGCCGTCTTTCACCTGACGATCAGGTCCAGTCGTGCTATTCGTTACTAAATTGGAACGGCTCAAGTTGCAACCTCTGCGATTAGCTGCAATCAAGAAGGACAGGGGTAAATTCACTTTTTCTTTGAATTTCTCTCAAACTGAAATTCAAGAATTCGCATTCTGAAGCAAGACGAATATGCATGCAATTCTTTCAAGTTCAACACCACCTGCCGCGATTGGATAGCTGCAACAAAAAAAGCTGCAAAAGATACAGGTCGACGAAAGCTGGTTGCAGGTTTATCTTTCCTCATTTTTCATCTCCGTAAAGTTCGAGAAGTTCAACATGGAACCTTTGAATGGTTATACGATTTTAGCTTCGTAAAACTGGCTGTTAAATCATTTCAACCTTTCTTCAGAGTCCCTTGCTTTAGCTAAAGCTACCGCTGTTTTGGCATCAAATTATATCATATCTTGATTGAATTACCACGATTCTGTATCACACCATGGATAATTTAGGATTCATCATTTCCGAGAACTTTAAATCTGTGCGACGCCGGCAAAGGATATTTTTACCAACTAAATCTGTTTAAACCAAAACGTGGGCTCAATACTTAATACGATTAAATTAGAAAAAACTTTCTATAATCAATTATTTTATTATCAATCAAAATCATAATACTACAGCTCAACTTCTAAATCAAACTGACGTTTTACTTTACGAATTATGTCTCGGAAGAAACATTCTAGCAAACTATCTACCAGCTTCTCGTACGAACGTACGAACTTTAAATAACACCGAAATCCCTCACCAATGAAGTCCTCGCACACGGGCATCTCACAATCACGATGGATTCAAGAATCGCCGGAAATTTCAAGAACATCGTTATGAGTCGCTAATTTAGGGCTGCGGACGTCTGATAGTCTTTTGAATCATTCATGGAGGACATGCAGAAAAATTTTCCTTTCGGCACAAGCTAAAACAATCTTTAATCAGAAGGTAGTTACTGAAGTAGGAAGAACAAGACCAGAGAGCTCCGGCAGAACTTTTTCGTTGCGTCAGATATTCCTTTACCTACATCCATAACGGCCGTCTGTCTGGATCCCTATAGTTTCCTGGACGACGTGTTCCATGAGACACAAAATCATACCAAACTCTAAACAATGAAGGGCTCCATGGCCTTTCCAAACTATCCGAAGAGCTTTGCATAGCATTTAAACTTGCAGGCGTCGTTAGGCTCTGCATGCTACCGACGTTGGGTGTAGAGCGAGAAGTCGAGGGCGTCAAGCTTCGTCTCTGAAGTTGCTCCCTAAGATTTCCATCTTGCGGCTGAGCTGTCAGTTCCCGACTAGTGTACGTACGAGTTTCAGAGCGGGAGCTCTGATCAGCGTCTCTGACTATCACACCCACAGGTACGGCCTGCATCATACTCTGCTGATTTCCATTCACATTTTCATTAGGGGCAGTTCTGGTGTTATCATTCGTTCGCTCGTTTCCACCAGCTGCGCTAGAATTTTGTTCTGCTCCTACTGCCTGAAGAGACACTGTCCTTATGACTTCATATCTGACGCCATTAGTTGACCCATGTTTTGGATTTGTCGATAAGTGTCGAACTCGTCCAGATTCGTCAAATTCCGGAAACATGACAAAACCTTCAAGTTCTGCGTTGCCCCTGGCTCTCCAAGCTTCAGTCCAATTCCGCCTCAGACGCAAGTGGCCGCACAGGTAGAAGAGAACTAACCCCCAGAACAAGACGAGTGTAGAACCTCCGAAGACCATAACTGAAATAAATTTTAGTAGATACAGATTACGACTTCAAACTGCGATAGAATGGCTAATAACCTGCCAGCTTGAGTGCTATGCTTCTTTATTGCATGTGGATATTCATCGGATAAATAGCATGAAAACATTCATCTTAAAATTTGTACAAAAAATACGGGGAAACTTCTCCAAATGAAGCTCAATATAAAATTTTACTCCTACATTAATCAAGGATTGCATCTAGATTACTTTCTTTGCTCGAAAATAGAATTCCACCAAGTAAAAGCTCAAGATTACCCGAGAACTTTCCTATGAAGAGCTTTAATGTTTTTCAATGACTAATACCTTCATGCCTTCACGTTGAAGTTTGTTAGAAATAATTTCGAGAACCGCCCTCTCTTCCGAGTGGTTCGTTAGTGTCTTTTTCGTATTTCGCAATGTTGCTCACGGTTAATCATTAAGCCAAGAACTCGTTACGTGCTCCCAATAACCAATCCCATTGAGGAAAATTCAGACGAGAAGTGAAGAAGCAGCTCGGCCAAGTAATTACTTGAATGAAGGAACCAGGAACCAAATCTAGGGGAAAAACTGTTTTGCTCCTTACTACATTGAGAAAGTAGTCCCAGGAGTACTCAACAGTAGGACCTGGGCACAGGTGTGTCCCGCACAGGATCCCCTGCGCACAGCAGGACAAGTTGAGGAAGAGTAGGAAAAGATTAAATAATGAGAGAAGATATGAAAACGGAAATAAGCAAAGCGAGGGCCAAAACTCTTGGTCCCCGAAGGTCTAGCTTGGGCTGAGGCAAGCTAACAGGGCTCGCGTAGGGACGCCAGCCCCATAATACGGGACAGACAAGCCCAGCTCACAACCTATTGCCCATGACTGCAAATGGTTTACGTTCCCACTGGAAGTGACCAAGTTATGATGAGAAACTGTAAATTTGGAAGCCTATAAACCGTATTTATTCATCCCCTTCAGCGTTTGGTTTGAACGAGCGTTTCAAATAGAGAAAATGGAAGAAATTTATTAGACCCAGATTGAGCAATCATTTTTGCAGATGTACTTACGTATTAGATACGAGTAGATAACCATTTCCCTGTGCCCTTTCTATAGACTCCATTTAGTGTCGCCGAACCTACGATACTTTTTACTGCATATTCATTAAAGGTTGGAAGTTTCTTCGGTACCGTGAGATGAAACGATCTATGTTGAAGAAACCGACATGTTGACTCGACAAATAGCTCCAGGATGAAGCCCAGAACTATGAGCAACCGATTGTCGTTTACACTGAAATTCTTTTTCAAAGAAATTCTAGCCAAGGGCTAGTGGATCGCTACGTTTTTTGGCGAGCCATACACGGTTTCACCAACTCCGGTAAACCTTGTTACCTTCCCATTAGATCGAAAAATCCACCAATAAACTTTCTTTCAATGCCAGCTAAAACCTGATCCGAGCAGCGTATAATAATCAATTGCTTAGCCTCTTTACTACTGGGAGGTATCTTTTACAAATTCCAGCGCGTTTCCTCTACATATAGTTCGACTTACAGATCATGTAGATTATTCTGTATCCCTTTGGGTAGTCTTTTTGAACACAAGGTTCATCCACGACATCCACTCCATGATCGTCATCTGCAACACATTGCACAGCTTAATGATCAATCCATGTTAACCTGATCAACTTCAAATTGACGAGATAAGAAAACTAAATAAATTGGTAACATGTTCTGGAATGTCTCGGTAATAGGGAAATTTCCATCTTCAATGAATACAATCACGAAGGCAGGTAGAAACTTCTTTCTTCTAAAATATCCATCAAACACATTGCCTACGGATGAAGGCTTGTATCTAATCCGTTCCAGATAGGGCGCGAGTTCGCATTCGGCGGCACTTTCGTACTCCGAAATCATACACGATTTCATCGTTTTGCTGTTCGTTTATTCTCCGATGGTATGTATTTTTTTCATAACATTAATACGAGGATGTGTATGACCGCAAATAGAATTCATGTTGCCGCACGGGTAAGCCATTACGGAACATTGGTTTGTTGTTCAAAGTAGGCAACTTCTTAAATAAACGGGAGATCAAATAAAATTCTTTGTGTACACGACCATGGCCAGACCAATTTAAATTCGAGTCATAGCCATCTGAACAGGTTTCGGAATCTGTTCACAATGTTTTATTTAATACAAGTATAAGCCAAGCAGAGGCGTCCCTGTAGATTTCGTTAGATGAAAGTGGCCATTTCTGAAAATTTTCCACAGAAATTTGAAAATACTTTCAAAAGGGAAAGTAACAAATATTGCATAAAAGATCTTGTACTTTAGTTTAAAAGCAGTTTCACTATTCTCCGATCATTACTTGATTAGGACCTTCAACCTAGCGACAGCTAGTTTATTGAAACTATTCAATACGCTTTTACAGAAGATATCTAGTCTTCTCTTAAGAATTCTACACAAGAGTACTTATGACTTCTGAAACTACAGTTCCTTAGTTGGTCACGAAAACTTCATTCTCACCTGCGTCTCGCAGGTGCCTGTTCATAGAGCTCCTGTAGCGGTGACCCTGACTGGATTTTCAGTTTACCAAGAAGACGTCGCCTCTGCACTTTTAAAAAATATTAAGGTTAGACAAGGCATCTTTGCCTCAATTTGGAATGCACAAAAAGAGCACTGAAATGGGACCAATGCGCTATTTTTAGACCCTATATATCGTCAATTCGGAACATTTCACATTTGTCTGGCACCAGAACGCCTTTATTACTCTGACTCCCGGAAGAGCCTCGGCGCTCTAAAAAAAAACAGCATGCAAGATGCACGAGTGAACTGGTTCAGTATTTTCTTGCAAACAATTGCAAGATTCCAGAGAGCAAGTTGCTTACCGAAAATGTATATGCAAGTAATCCTTCGATTCCGAGAACAGAGTAAATGAAACCTTATCGAGTGAAAGGTTCTAGTGAAGATCCCCAAAACTATCAATTTTATTCAAGAGATAACGATGAGCCCCTTGAAAGAGTTCCCCTAAGGTTATATAATCGCATCAGGACCGAAGCTACAGTTCCTCCCCAATGTAGTCCATGGAGTTTACCTCCCACCAAGTTCCCTAGCGTCACTCGGTAACGGCCTGTAGCATATGACGAGGGAGCGCGTCTGCGAGGACGCAGCGTGCATGCGAGTAAATATCAGCAGGACAGTTACACTAAATTGCACTCCGCGGCAGCTTCGACTATTAACATGCCACAATCAAATATCAGTTCATTCCAGCAGATGACCAAGCCTAATCTTGCCCCTAAATTCCTACGGCGAAACCGTTGGCCCGATACTCAGGTTCACAGAATGAAGGCTGCCTAACACAAAGTCATGCTTGTGGATAAGTTGGTAGTCAAAGAATATAAAACATGGCAACCATTGCCCCTTCACAAGGATAACCATAAATCATTGCTCGTGTCAACGTCGCTACTTCGCTGATCAAGCTAATGGTCCTACCAACTGCTACGAGAACGCGATTGTGTTAGATCGTTGCCTAAACATCCCAGCGACCACGACGTGCGTTCTCAGTACTACTACCCCGACTCTTCTGACACTTTCTCTTTCTTCAGATTTTCAGTAAAATGAACACTTCTTTCAAAAATGCACGAAAATGCCTGAGACTATGAAACTAGCTGGAATAAACGGGACCTGTTCTCCATTGTGTCCCATTTGCTAAAACAGCTAAGTTTCAAGCTACAAAGAAACGTGATGTGAAATGAAACGTCAAAAACAAAATTAATGTGCATAAAAATATCAAATTGAAGAAAAAATTAATGTACGCAAAAAGCATTTAACTGGAATGACATTTCAATCATGCTTCATTTTGCGAGTCAGGACTTCGATATTCAATTTCTTCATTCACACCTTGAAAACTTTTGAAGAGTTACAAATGGTCGTATTTTTCCGCATCTCTTGAGCCACGCATAATTTCTTTTAGTTCTGCGTTTATCCACTTTCAAGAATTTGACACGAAAGTGTAGGAATGGGAAACTCAAAATTTAATGGAAACCTTCGCCCTCTTCGTATAAGGAACATTACAAAAACTCATGACATTAAATTCTTTGGTTTCTTCAAACTAACTGCAATGGGCTACGATTGAGAAATTCTAAGCAGAGAGAAAGCATTGCTGGACATGCGGCCTATAGCACAAATAAGTACACCGGCCTACGAATGAGTATGCCTGAATGCCCAGTAAATATTTTAGTCCGAGACCAAGTCCAAAGTTCAGATCAGAGCGAGTCCGGTCGCATTGGCTACTTTTGACTTCTTTATTAACTTGATCTTCCATAGTCCTGACCAAAGGTATTTGAAAGACCGAAATCGAAAGTTACTTTAATTACTGCGGGTAAACATTTTTGAGAGTTGGTGTATTTGGAGTATTGAGAGTATTAGGTACATTTGAATGTATTTTGAAAGTAATGAATATATATTGAGAGTATTCATGAAATATTGAGTTAACATTTTGCCTCGAGACCAAACTTTGTGTTCGGATCAAAGAGAGTCTGATGTTGGTAGTCTTCTTACTGAATTGTGCGTCGATCCTGAGTCTGAATTATAGTTGATTTAGTTTTCTTTATTTGAGGGACAGCTCGAAGTATGCAAAAAAGCGTCAAAAATTCACTCGATATTTCTTCCTTGCAAGATGCTACACTGGCCTTATAGCATTAAAAGACAAATAAATAAAAAACATTCTCTTCAGCAATACCCCTTTCACTGTGTTAGACTGACCTCATTAGTCTCATGCTTTGCGCACATTTTCACAGCTTATTTCCACAATTAGATGTCGCGTATGAACGTCTTTGACGACTGAGGAAATAAGTCTCACGCAGCGAAGGGGCTAAATTCCGGGTACTTCCAATAAACTCCCACATCAGTCGCAGCAAGCAGACTCCTAATAGTTAGCTGCTTGAGAGGACACTGAGATACTACGGTGTATGTTTGAGTCACGGAAGAGTGTCGTACGCCTGTCACGCGCCCCGCACAAAGGTGTGTTGTGAGTGCATTTTGACTCACATGTGTCGTACGGAACATAACCGGGAAAAGTCTACGGTATTTCATACGAAAGTTTCACTTACTCTGTCTATCAATTCTGTTAGTGGACCAAGAGTCGGTGCTAAATTTGAATAAAAACTACCGACATTTTATGGCTTTGGTAAAGAGTGTATGGATTATAACCCACATTTGCACGTTTGACAAGTCAATTAAGCTGTGGTGCTCCACGTAAACCTATTAAATAATTCTGAATCGATTCACCTGTTATTTGAAAATGACGTGTTCTTCCAGAATGTGTACTCGAAGCACCTATTCCGCATTGGATCACATAGCCACGCACTCTCACACGCCACCTACCACTGCAGCACTGAGCTGACGAGTGTAGGCGTACCGAATCGTGGCACAAATTCTTTTAGTAAGTGCAGTGCGCCGTGTGAGCTGGAAGTTCGTCTTAGAGGCGAGCAATTTTCTTGGTGGAAATACTACATAAAATGACAATTTACAGCAGTAGAGGAAAAGTAATGCACAGAAATAAATTTCAAATTAATTTAGTACCTTCCTACAAAAACAAGGTGAACATCTTTCCAGATATATACTATGTAACCTGCACATGTATTATTAAAAATTCATTCATAATATTTGAAATCCTAGAGGATCGTAAAAGCAGCCATGAAATCGTTTCCAGAGAAAAGTTTACGTTTTCTCAGTTAAGCCCAGGGTGTAATTTCAGAAATTGGCAGCAGAATGTTGACCTCGGGCTCATTTTTCAGAAGGCTGGACCTCACATTTTTTACTCCATAGCTTCATTACAATGATTCTTGATACTGGACTGTTAACTGGGAGGGAACTGCTGAGAGAGATGCAGTTTTCTGTGTTTGCACCAAAATCTCAATGAAAGAGAAAATTTTCATAGTTTATTTAAAAGAACCATATTTTGCAATTTCACTAATTTTCTTAAAGACTAGAGTACCTAAATTCTTCATTACACTTTAGGGACTTGAATAACACTTTTTCATCTCCCTAGTATTCAATGGTTTTAGAGAGGAAGCTCTGAAAATGAGACGGTGCATCACATCTCAAGAAAAGCTTCAATTGCTGTGAAACTTTTGCAGATTTATGAACTCATTTTTTCATAAATCATTATTCTAGGGAACCCTTATTTGGGCTAAAATCGCCCCAACATCGGTTAAGCCCCGAGGCTTCACAAAGTAAATGGTACCGATATATGCCTCGCTTTCAACATGGAGTATATTTTTTGAAATATTCGATGAATTAGATAGGAAACTACTTCACCGACCAGGCCCACAATACACACCAGTAACTGGCCAAAACACCTCCAGACTCGTGATGGCGGGCGTACAGATTGTATTTTAAAACATACTCGTACTTCATAGCGGGACGATCTGACCATCCGCATGATATCAACATGAGCTGCGAATTTTAACGACATGAATTAGCCCTTTCAACTCAGTTGGTGAAAAGGTGTACCATTCAAAACCTTGTCAACACATAATTAAGTGTTGAATAGGTTAACAAGCACCAGTAATGTACATTCAGACGTTCTACAAATACTGCATAAGCTGGAATATCGGAGCATTAGAAATGTATCATTGCTTTTTAATATTTCAAAACATCTCTGGGAGACTTCAAGGTACGTTAAAAACTGAGCACTCCAAATTAATAATTGCTAGTAATTAAACTAGGATCACAGTTAATTTCTATTCTGTTGGAGGGAATGTTCAAAATGCATCAGACTGCGGGCGGCATGAGTGAAGGCGAAGTTTATTCTCACATTCAGGGCACAGAATCTCCCGCAAGCCTCATTCGGGTTGGACAGATGAAAGAAATCTTTCTTCTCCGTTCTTCAAAATACATTCAATCAGGACTTTCACTTAAGTATCACACATTGCAGGCATGAAATATTGGTGCTAGGGAAAACCTGTAGGCCACGAAAATTCGCAAATAATTGAGCTTTGAAGTCGAAGAACCCGAAGTAATCAGCATTTCACATCGCTCAAGTTTTGCTTCGCTCAACAAGCGAGCGGTGAAGAGGAAAAAATAAAGAATACTACAAGAGTATACGACGCCACGCACGTCCCACCGACGGCGTGTTTTTTTTCCTTTATTGACGTCGATTTTGATGTGAATGATGTCACAAATAAATCAAAAATTAAAATTGATGACGTGATTTCATCACATGACAATTACTCTCATCAGAATCCTTGATAAAATTATTGCGATATTATTATTTCCGCGTTGGAATGCTAACAATGATAATAATAAATAATTATTAATCTAGTTGAATTAAAATCTAGTTATTGCAACCAATAATTGCAATCTAGTTAAGGCATTAAAACTAATCACTCTGTACTGGCACGCGTCATTCTATTTACTATTTGTGTCACTATTATCATTGATGGGAAACCGTTCTTTCCAACAGGAAGTAATAACGCACTGAGTTAATAACAGCAATTTGATAAATAAAATCATCTAACACGGAATAAACGGAAGGGATACAAGACCCTTTGGTGGAACGTTTTAACTTAAACAATCCATGGCTGGAATAGCTCAACCAATGCATGCGATAAAAAGAGAAAGGAGAAAAGGAACCTGCCGGGATTTACTTAAATTCAAAGTATCACTCAACACATTCCTCCAGCCAGCGCTGCACTGCGTCGCTGATGACGTCGCTACAGCAGACCGACACCCTCTTGCATGGCAACTATTGTCACTCCAATATCGACTAACTTTGCAATGTTTCCTTCTCTTAAAAACGCTATGACCTGAAAAGATCATCTTACGTAATTTTTGGTAACGAATTGGTATGCCTTAGGTCACAGAATAAAACTATTTATTCGCTCAAGTAAAACCCGTTGAACATGTCCTCAAATTTAAAACTTCCCTGTTCTTCAACCCTTCGTGGTATTCTCAGTAATTGATTCATCATTAAAAATGCAAAGTCAAACTCCATGATCCTGAATAGGAATTAAGCTGACCAGTTCAACTGAAACTTGACCATGTTCGCTTCTCTTGTTCGAAGGTTCGGAGGAGCAGAGGTCCACAGATTGGGTGCTCTTGAAGACTTTCTCCCGCATGACGTTGTGCAAATTGCAGGCTGCCACAACGAACACCACTGCCGCACATCCTATGAGGAACACTGAAAAAATTAACCGTGTGAGACTTCCGAAGCAATCAGGCTAGTATCAAAAGTGAGTGGAAAAAAGGCTGATTTTGCAATACTCCAGCAATTCTTTTCTCCACATGTTAACACCCACCATCTAGTACCCTTCTCATGCCTTGTTTTTGTGCAACGAATATGAACAAGGCCCAACAGTTGAGCTACTGAGAAAGAGATCTCTCCTCATGTTTAATTTAGAACGCCATGTATTGACATCTTCAACTGAATACCTGGTGTTTACAAGCAAGGATTTGAACCCGCAGCTTACGCGACGCAAGTCTGCACCCGAAACTTCAAGAAGGCGATTACAAATTCATCTCTCGTACAGGAAATTATTATAATCGTAATCTATTTAACAGAAGAGGATTTAAAACTAAAATGGAAATGAGCAAAAAACAACATTTACGATTAAAAATTCAAACCATGAAGGTACGACATGTACTTAGAGATCGAAAATCGAATGATAGGTACACCGCTAGGTCACTGGAGGAGCGTCAATTCGGTGGCGTAGCGAGTAGGAAATATTTTAATAGATGTCCGGAAACATTTGAATCCATAACAAGTAACAAGTAATATATAATATATAATGTATAATATATAATGTATAATATATAATGTATAATATATAATATATAATGTATAATATAGTTTTAATGTAATATCATCTCACATGCCCATGGAGGAGGCGGCTCAGAGCGAGTTTGACGCACGAGGGCTCGCCTCCACGTGCCACCTCGGCCCCGGGGCGCCGCTGAAAATTTTTCTGAAAGAACATCTCGTATGAAAATTGGATCAGCTTTTGTGAATGGGAAACTTAGGACACTCTTAGCAATTATTATTTTGGACAAAAACCCAACCTCACCAGCTTACATATGTGGACAAACTAGAGGTTCACTCAGAATGGTGACCCCAGCTACCTAACGACCCTTCCATCGTTACAAGGCAGTGACGCAGTCAAACGACTCCAAGTTGCACAAGTTTTACCTACGATGAAAAATATCAATTATATTTCCTGTTTGAAAAGCACTTACAATTGTTCTAAAAATGCATAATAGTTCAAAAATAAGATTTTCTCCTGCTTTTCGGATGCTTCAAAAGTAAAAATTTTCAGAGTGCCAAACTATGACACTGAGCTTCAGCATGGAACTGCAGCCTGCAGAGTATTGAAAAATGAGGTATTAACGACTTTTAACGTAATCAGCATGGGCGTAACTCTAACACTATGTAACAGGATTTTTGTTCCTGGCTGTTAGGCATAAGTTCACCACTCCTTCTAATGAAAAACAATGAGAACGTCCAGTTTTTATGAACCTTGGTTTTTGTGTTGAACTTGTATACTATTTATTTCTGCCTGACACCTGCCGCACGCGTACTTCCCACCTGACACCTGCCTCACGCGTACTTCCCACCTGACACCTGCCTCAAGTACTTCCCACCTGACACCTGCCTGAAGTACTTCTAACCTGAATTTCGCCCTTCTCCTAATTCTGGTGAGAACTTGGTCGAGTCGATTCCATTTGCCACTTGAGTGACACTCGGCGCTGGTGGAACCCCTGCACATATAAAATTTAACCATTGAGCTTATTGAGTTATTGCACACGGGAATGAAATAGCAAACGTGGAAGCTTTACATTGTTTCTCCCAATTTTTGGAGAACATAGCTCTTGTCAACTGAAGCTCTGAAAAAAGACGAAGGGTAAATGTAAGTTGGAACAAAATCGGTGATGCGTCGCTCGGGATAGTAGGTTTGCCCGTCATCGAGGGCATAAACCAACAAACATCCTGCAGTCATCGCGAGCTAGCCGTCATAGAGAGCTAGCCGTCATAGAGAGCTAGCCGTCATAGAGAGCTAGCCGTCATCGAAGCAAGAAACAAGCAAGACGAGCGGTATTCCTCATGTTGAAACTAGGCCTAGTTGAGATTCTAACAACTCTTCTTCTGCTGTAGGCGGACAGGAAGCTGCTGATAGTTTAAGTGGCCGTCAACATCTCGATGCCTTACTTGCTTCAAGGAGTCGGAATGAAGAGACTCGAATTCGTTAGCACAGTTTGAACTTTCGGAACAGTTTAACGTTTGTTGCTTCCCGACAAAATTAATGGTGCACAATTAATATTAATGTTGTGTAACGTTCCACGAGATTGCCAATGTTTATGTCCGCTGGAACATGTGTGATAGGCATTAAGTACACCTCAATTACTGAACAGCCTTTTAAAGACGACTGCTATCACATTTTCAATGTTGACTACCTTAATCTACGGATTATCGTAATTTCTTAACCTCCTCGATCTTCTGGTCACCTTCCTGATATTTGAGAACTTGACCCTTTTAAAGATGTTGGAGAAACAGTGCGCTAGAAACAGCCGAAGACGCGAAAGACAACCCCGGCACCGCCACGCAACCGACAGCGCTCTTGTACCACTATGGGAAAATAATTGGTGACGAGAGGAGACCGCTTGAATGTGGTAATCGACCAAAGGCAATCACACTGAAGCAATTCATTACAGCGATTCGGTCTCTTATTCTGTTAGGCGCACAAAGACTTTAATCAAGTGACCCAAGTCATGTGACCAATTCCAGCCTCAATAAGCAATCACAGATGCAAAACTAACCCTCCGTTCAAGCCTGCTGGTCATGAGGTTATGACTACATAGAACCATGAGCTAAGTTAACTACAACGATACGCTGAATTAAGTTATCCTTTAAAGCGTGTACGATAATCAAAAGATATGCTCTCCTACAGCAGCATCACAAATAAATGTACCTACGTCAAGGGTCGACTTACGAGAGAGATTTAAAGGCTCGTCAGCTGCCGGGGTGACGGCTTCTAGCAACCGCTCGTCCAACACATCGTGGTTACCCGCTCGAGGCCCTGAAAATTGTCACAAATTCCTGTGGTGATCCTTCGAATAGACGAGTAATACTTGAACACAAACAACTCCATTTAATTGGATGAAATAAGGAGGGTACGAATAAATTAAGTAACCTTGCTAGTTGGCACATGATGGTGCGGTTTTAACGTATATCTACAACAGACCAACCATGGTATATGTACGTAGCATTCATGGTATGACAAGATGGGCATTTCTTGACGATTCTAAGCTAGTTTTAAAGCTCCAAATCCACATGAAATGTGACCTAACGAGAGCGAAGAGGAGGGATCATTTAGTATGAAGAATAAAGAACGTAGATTTTGCGCACAACGTGCGTTCTCACACAAGATCCCTAGGGCATTGGAACAGCAAGTTGAAGATTTAAGGAAATAAGAGGGAAGAAGCCAAGGATATTAAAAGAAGCATAGACAACACGTAAGGTAGAAGTCGCATAGGTTTCTCTATAGCTGAGGTGATTTAATTGTGCCACCTTGGGAACATGGACATCACTTTCCGAGCATGTCTTCACTACCGCAACTGTCCTTGTAAAAACTCTCGGTCATCAATTTTTTCGAGGGAAAATTTTGACTGCGAACACTTCACGCCGTCACGCAAAATCAAATGCGGCCGCTCACCTGAATATGCGAGGCTGAGGAGGGTTGCCAGATTCAGGAGAGTGGTGGAGAAAACTCGGCGGTAGTTCATGTTGGTGCCGTGCTGTGTGGAGTATTTAATTGGCACTGCGAAGGCTTCTGCACAAATTGAACAGAATTTGGTTGATGAAGAACAGATTGTAAACCAGTTTTGAAGTTACCCTAAGTGTAAAAGCAAGCGTCGATAAATAACGTACCCTCGAGCTTTTATCTCATCACGCAGTAGATGGGTCCCATTTTGGTCCCACATCCTGCAGTAGATGGGTCCCACTTTGGTCCCACATCCCGCAGTAGATGGGTTCCACTTTGGTCCCACATCCTGCAGTAGATGGGTCCTACTTTGGTCCCACATCCTGCAGTAGATGGGTCCCACTTTACTCCACGGTTGGTGGAGTAAAGTTGTGCCTTGTTCTGGCAAGCAAAGCTGGGCTTTTTAAACTCTTCTCAGAATCGACTTATTCAAAACATTTCATCATTTGTTACTAAGGAATAAGTAGTAGTAGTAGTAAAAGCAGCTCTTCAGGAACTCAAGACTATCTCGCACCGAAAGAGTAGGGACCATTAACCTCTATTGCCTATGGCCTATCCTATGCCCCTTGAGGGGCACTAAGGAATAATCAAGGACTACCATAATAAGGCAGTACTAACTCCTCTCTGGTCTGGGTGGGGGCCATTTACTTCTCAAATAAAAATGGCCACGATAATCACACGCAAAATTATATAGAAGCGATGGGCATAAACATTAGACAACTTTTAGTCGAAAATTTATTGGATTTGAGAATTCATTTATCCTTGTGTACTCATTTCTCTCGATGTGCAATCATCTTACTTCAGTACAGTGAAAATTGAACTTTCCCTTACTTGACGGCGCTTTAACAAAATTCGAGAGTAACGGCCGAGGCTGAAATAAACATCATGGTCCAGGCGAAGTTTTTCCATTTTAACCCAAACCAAGAAACTTACATTTCCATTCCTAATGAATGAAAAAAAAAGAACTGCGTGTTTATTGGGGCACAAAAACTGAAATTAACTCTTGAAGGTAATTACTAGGGAGGCAAGGGCTTATATCTTGAAATCTCACTTCGTACTAAGAATATATCGAGCTCAAATTACTTTGTGTCCTGGTCTCACGAGAGCAGCGTACACACAATGGTCACATCATCACAGGGTGCGTCCAGCAGTACACGAATCGCTGTGTCCTGCAGGCAGGCAATTCTTGGCGAAGAACTTTACATTAACCAGATACACACCTCGCTGTCCTGGCAAAATATGATCACAGGCTTTACCGACTGTTAGGACTTGAATTCTGCGCATCCTGAACTCTGTAAAATTATTTCTTTTTCACTCAAAACAAACCCGAGAAGAGGACGACGTTCCAAGCACACGCTGAGCCACTAAACCGAGGCCTACACCTGAGAAACGTGAAGAATAAATCACTCGCTCGCCTCAACACTCTGCGGCAGAGCGCAACCACCCCAAACTGGATATGTCGAGACGATGCTCCGTGTAGTCCTGGATGCACTTCTGGATGGACACGAGCGATGTCAGCCTGTCTCCCTTCAGCTGGCACTCCGATAAGGATCGTAGACGTAGGCCGAGCGATCTCAAAGTCCACTATGGGCAGCGTTTTGCTCTTGCATTAGGCAACTTAATACTTGGTAACTTAATATTTGGTAACTTAATATTTGGTAACTTAATATTTGGTAACTTAATACTTGGTAACTTAATATTTGGTAACTTAATACTTCAAGTGCTTCCTATGTATACCGTGACCACGTATTTAACTCGAGTCGCTCATCTCGAGGTGACAGTGAATTACTTTGATATAACATGGTCCGTGAATTACGTACATGCGTTGTAACATTTGCCATCATAAAAGCTAAGTATAAAGTGCATGAATAAATGCAAGCAGATGAAAAACGTGTCCTGTAAATACGTGTGTCATTGTTCTTTATTTTCTCAATTAAATAGTGCCACACAGCTGCGTGTGACATAATGAAAACTGTCAAATACTGAAATGAATTTCGATTATTTTAAAAACAGAGATTTTGTTCCCAACTCTACGAAAATTTTCTTAGTACTGAAATGTATCTCACTTCCTTGCTATCGATTTTACTTCCAAATCTATGTAGAAACTTTTCCAGGGTGCATCAGTTCATTAGATGCCAAATTATGCTAATGGGCTGAAAAATATCAATAAGGAACACGTAGCAAATTCAGATATACCTGAAATTGTATTGACGCGGGAGTGGGTGGCAGCTTCTCTACAGGCACAGCTCAGCAAAGACGAAGAAGTTTATGATTACATTTCCCCCAGGGTCACAATGGAGCCCCCAGCTCAGACTGGGGAACTATATTCAAACTTTGTCATATTTATCAGATCTTTAAATATGTATGTCAGATATTACCGCATCCAATATTTAAATATGCTTAATTATAAATTTCCGATTGTTTATGTTTAAATATATTTGTCAGGTCTTTTAAGTTCGTCATATTTGGCTTACTTGCCTTCAAAATGGGCATGCCCCGTTAGGTTCAGGTTCATGTTCAGTTTCATTGTAAAGTTTGTTTCCAGTTTCCAGTTAATTTTCACTTTACATGAAAATTTTTTTGTAATGCAGTTTCAAGTCGAAAGAGTAGCTCTGGAATCCTACCTATCCNCCCCCCCAAGTCCCCAAGATGCGCTCAAGGACAGTCCCTTTCAGCGCATCTCCCACAGGGGAACTCAGGAAAGGTCCACGCTAATTTTGACTCTAATATAGGACAAATGGGTCAAAACGGGCCACTTCAAAATTTTAATTTGCTATAATCAGTGTCAATAAAGTCGATTCTAAATGGCTTAGAATGTTTGGTTCCCCTTCTGGTTCATTCAATCAGCAAAAACACGTCAGGGATTTAACACAAAAAACTTTAATTCCAATTTCATCTTTTGGACGAATGGGTCACACAGGTCTATCAATCATTCGTTTTGAAAAATGCGGTGTTAATAATTTCGGTGAAACATACGCGGCCAATTTGCTCAGGCTAAAGAAGGGAAGTCATCACTAGGATCAGACGTATTAATTTCGAACTTTTAGTAATTCAATTCCTATCTGAAAAAGCTGGAATTGTTAACCGAGGGACACCTGTTATGGGGACTAGCGCCCCCAAGGGAGCACTGCTAGCCTACCTCAGCTTTAGATAGGCCTTCGGGACTTCTACCTTTCGTTCCCCCTTTGCTTCTTTCCGTTCTCATTCCTTCTTCGCTATTTCTTATTAGTCTTTTCTTCTTCTTCCTTCTTAACTTGCTTTTTCTTTGCGCAGGGGATCTTGTGTGGGAACCCACCTTGTGCATAGCTTCCCCGTTCTCCCAAGTCCGTACTAAATAGTCCCTACTCTTCTGTGCGAGATGGTCTGAGTTACTGAAGCACTGCTATCATTACTACTACTACTACTACTACTACTACCACCACTACTACTACTTCTTCTCAACAGAGGCCGCCGCGGCAACCGCCCACACAGTCGAGAGGTCACTCATAATTAGAGTTAGAGCTCCGTGAAAAAATAGCTCATTTTTATTCATTCGAAGTTGCAGCCTCTAATTTCAAACTTTAACAGATATCGTTTCTCAAACGTCCATCGAGCACAAGGACCACACGGTCCTGTCTCACAATGATGGAGCACGAGGATCACACGGTCCTGTCTCACAATGATGGAGCACAAGGATCACACGGTCCTCTCTCACAAGCATTCTTCTTGCTTTTCGAACAAAGCAAAACGCAGCCTCATTGCATAAAATGTTCGGTGGTAACATGGTTATCATCGCTCGTCTTCCGTACAAAATTCGGGAAGTCATTGCGCAGATCGCAAGCGCCACATTTTGAATAAGGAAATAAAACAAATGCAATTCTGGCGTTAGGATCTTTTAGTACTCGTGTTCGACGCGCACATCAAACCGTATATTGTACGACTATCTGCTTTATAATGTTACGAGTCGCGAATTGCGACGATTCATTGACCGACTCTGCACTAGAGATCCAATGTTAACAAAGAATGCCCTTTTTTCTTGCAATGGCACTATAGGTTAAATTAAAATTAGCGTTTTATTTTTTACCATCCCAGTTCAGCAACATTTCATAAAAACAAAGGTCATTTTTCAAATTTATCATCCAACAAGGACGTGTGTGAACATGAATGATTTGAGTTATTCCTTTCTTCAGTACACAATTTACACTCTAATATCGAAAATAATCCCTTATATATATTAAATTCCATTTTGAACACCACAAAATATCAGTATGCATAAATTTATTCATTGTTCATTTTCTTGAGGAAATAATTTATGGTCAGCGATCTTTAAATCCTTGTTAAAAATATTTCCACCTCATACTAGGCTGTGGCCCAGACCAGTTCTTCGCTATTTCAAAACAAAATTCTAAATTTACGCGATATCTCAAATTGCTAAGCCCGTGTAATTCATATTTATTCCGTTTACCCTGCAAAAACACGGATAAGACCTCATTAAAACCTTTCGGCTGTTCCGATTCCTAAGCATTCGTGAAATCTAAGCCATAACCCTCATTACATCACGGTAACCCACAACCCCCGCTACCCCATCATGGCAACCACAACCCTTGCTACCACATCATGGCAACCACAACCCCCGCTACCCCATC
>VOMN01043337.1:708-14404 GCA_014899125.1 Orchestia grillus
GACACTCTAAACTACCGAGTGACACTCTAAACTACCGAGTGACACTCTAAACTACCGAGTGACACTCTAAACTACCGAGTGACACTCCAAACTACCGAGTGACACTCCAAACTACCGAGTGACACTCTAAACTACCGAGTGACACGCTAAACTACCGAGTGACACGCTAAACTACCGAGTGACACTCTAAACTATCGAGTGACACGCTAAACTACCGAGTGACACGCTAAACCATTAGTGATACCTAAACCCTTGGGTGACGTAAACCATTGGGTGGCACTTGAAAGCATCGGGTGGCACTTTAAAGCATTGGGTGACGTAAACCATCAGGTGGCACTTTAAACCATTGTGTGACTAAAACCGTTGGGGGCACTTTAATCAATGCATGGTTCTTTATTAAACATTTGGGTTGCATTCAACATCACGACTCGGCCTCGCTCCTGATCGCATTGTCTACAGCTGCAGGCCGTCCCCAGCACAAGCATCTGTTATCGGCATTGCTATCATTTGTCAAAATATATTTCATTACCATTATACATCAAAGGGGAAATAGGAGAGATTTGTAGTAATTTGGTAGTTTAATTTGTTTAGCAACAAAATGCTATGATTAAAGCAATGGTATAAGTAATCCAGTCTCGAATACAATTTGCATTGCAGTTACCATTTGAGAGTATATTTGCGTTTAAGCAACACTTAATTTGTTTCAAGTTCCAGTTACCACCGAATGTTTGGTTGGAGTTGTAACAAAGAAGAGCAACAATTTCAGGAGGAGTTAAAGGTTCAGGATACCAAATGTTTGTGACTAAGGGTTTAATTTTTTGGCCTATATTTGGTTTATGTGTAAAGTTAGGTGCACGACATGTACTGCGTAGAACTAGGCTAGCACCCAGGGGAAAGTGGCCCCCTCAACCTAATGTATATAGATTGAAACGTGGATTCTTTATGCTTCTGAATTACAACGACTTCGTAGCTCCTGCTTTCTATTATACGAATGAACAATCGTACGAGAAATACAGCTGCTGAAAACAATGCATGAAAAAAACACATCAAAATCCCGCCAGCTGCGTGAAACGTCCAAGAGTGAAAAGAAATTTCACGGTTGACCATGTCGATGTTGAACTTTATATGTAGTGGCACAATTACTCTCAAGATACTAACGAATTTTTCTAAATTATCTGCTAGGGTCTGTCGAAAAAGTGTACATATACCAAAGAATGCTACTTCAGACTCCGAATATTTTGAACAAATTAAATAAAGGGGACCCAAGAGACTTAATTTGTATATCAAAGAACGCTACTTCAGACTCCGAATATTTTGAACAAATTAAATAATGGGGACCCAAGCGCCAGTTAATTTGTTGCTAACACGAACGTTTATGGAAGCGATGAAAAAAATACATCAAAACTATTAATAAGAACAGTAATTGGCTTCATGAATCTTGAGTATGGTGGATCAAGAACAATATAATTCGAAAAGACGGCTCAGTGTTAAACGCACTGAAAGAATACGCAGAGAGTTTCTCTATAACACCACACATCTGAGCCTCACCTTCTATGGCTAGCTTGGTTCACCCGGGGATTGACGGGACCTAGAATTCAAGCGAAATGCAAAGCCCGTTTGTAAAACTTCTCCTTCCACAGTCTTTTTCTACACCGTCAGTTATGGAAATACAGAGGCATAAATATTTCACTTAGCCGTTACTGAATATATGCAAATGAGAACAGCGAATTAAACTAGAAAAAATGCTATTTTTGTTTTTCAGTTAATGAGGTGCATCTAAAGATAATTTGAAAATACAGAATGCATCCGAATATAAAGTGTTGCAAAGTTCTGTTATTTGAAATGGAATACATATTTTTAAGATTTCAAAAGGAACTGGGCCGCTAATGGGCATCAATCTTAAGAAGTATGGTCTGGTAATCGAAGAAGAATGAACATACACCGATTAACTATGATATATTTGATGAAATTTCTGGAAAAAGAAGTGATAACTTGAATGAATAAGCAGTAGATTGGGATGATCTGCTGTCGAAATGATCTCAATATAATTATATTAACTCGAAAAGAATAATCGGCGGTGTTCGAATTAATAACAGAATTATTTTCATTCGAGTGAAATACTGTACATATTTTTTAATGCGAGCAGAGTAAGGATTTGAGTACGACAGCGTCTGTGAATACCAATGAATAGCTCTAGTTTTCTTTTATTACACATCGTTTAAACTCTTGGAAGGAGGAAGAAAAATAGAAATATTTAGATGTTTTTGTACTCCTGCATCGCTCATCCTACGCAAGTAAATCAGAAATAAACCAAAGTATTGCTCGCAAAATATGCTGAAATACATATTTTCCACGAATCATATTGTCATAAGAAAATAGTTATGCAGCACTTTCACAACACAAATATTTTTACTGATATCATTTTCCATTTTTTATTCAAATTTCTAACTAAGACGTCCCAGCAGAGAGGTCAAAAGGGGAAAAACGGCGGCGTCACAGCAGGAAACTATCGCGTTTAAATGTTCGGCCTCGCTGGGGAGACAGCCTCGCGGAATCTGCTGTAATAATTCTATGCCAGTTACTCATTTTGAGATTGTTTTGTTTATGAGAAGAAAATATTAAGAGCTTTAATCCGTACAACGTATTTGTTGGGTTGCCTCCTTTTACAATACTCCGTAACATGCGAGGCTTTATAAATTTTGCTTTTATAAGGCGGAAATATTCCGCTTATATGTACATTTTCACGTTTAAAAGACGACGCGATGCAGTATATCGATTCTTAGCAGTAACCTTCATCGATCATAGTTCTCATCCGGGAGTGATATCACTGTCATGTAGAAGACCAGGGAAATACCTGTTCATTTGGGACATGTTACTATTTTGGGAGAGTGCCGTACTGACTGCGAAGATTTCTCCTCGTGTCCACGCGAGGGATTAGCGAGCACCAGGTCAGTGGTAAAATAAAGCGACCAAGTTATTTACTACACTAGTGAATGAATGCTGTCCTTCTCATCAGAACTGTTTAAAACGTAGAAAAAGAGTTCTAAAGTTCAATAAGTTCACCAACTTTCTGTATTTAGAAGGAGGAGACCGTATTTATTCAACACGAGGAAGCAAATTTTTTTTGTAATATTGGACCGCAAGCCTCACAGTATGTTAACTTGATGGCAGAACAGCTAACTAACATCACTACTTTACGAGTGGTGCCTACTCGTTAAGAGCAGGAGAGGGTGTAGGGAGGGGGTGGCTAGGCGAGGGAGCGATATGAGAGGAAACAGGGAGTCGGTGGTGCGAGGGGAGTGGAAGATCGCAGCCGAGGGTAGACAAAGAAGAATCTCAGCTTCATGAGGGCAACAACAAAGGAACACCGGTGATAACTGGCGGGCGAGTAAGCGGGAAAAAAGAGAGCTTGTCGAATTTACAAGAAGTATTGAGAAGTTACGGTATGCGATGCTCACGAATGATAGTTTAGTGTCTGCTTTGATGGAAAAAAGCCCCTTTATGCTTACTTCGAAGCCATGAAGAGTGTGAACGATTACGTATGATTTTATGCAAGGAGTCACACGTTCCGTCAAACCGTCGATGAACTCAACTATCAGATCCTTTCTTTAACTGTTGACCGCTAAACTGGAGAAGATACCCGCCAAATCAGTTTTTGCCCGTATCTGGACAGAGGCAGGTAGCATCATTCCATTGATATGTGCGCAGGTGATGATGATACGTGCATGAAGTCAGGCGGTAGTGATGGTCCGGGGCTCCTCCGCATGCCAAAACCTGACGTGGTTGTGCGCAGTCCACAGGCGGGTTCACAGCTTTCGGTTCACGCGACCAGACAAAGGAGGTTTGCACTGAGCAAATTTCGTCCACACGTAGATGCTTCAAGCGTGTCGCACGATGCGCGAGTCAAAGGTGCACGTTACTTACTATTCTCATTCAGTGAACGAGGCTCGTTAGGTTTGTGAAGGAGGAGAGTATAGAGTTTGTTGTTAGTGGGAGCTTGGGTTTCAAGGTACAAGATTTACGTTGAAGCTGCTGGGTTTAACCAAGCAAAAAGGTAGGATTAGAAAATCTTTAAGGTATTTATTACGTTCTGCAACGATGGTCAACGCTTAGTTCAGACATCGTGATGGCTGGGCTCATGAGATTTAAGCGGTAATGGTAGCCTTAGCGCGAGCTGATGCGCAGTATACGTTCATACGAGCGGAGTGGCTGCCACCTGCGTGTCCCTCCGACTGATGCGATTGCGAAGGAACAACTTGAAGTGTTGGTTGTGCGGTGGATCTCTAGTGGAGCACTTCCCTACGCCCTGCCTACCAACATATGACTACATTGTACATTTCAAGTATTCTTTTCGATGAAACAGAAGTAGGTACCGTGAACTTTATTGATGTATCAGCGTTTAGACTTTAAAGGAAATATTAAAGCATGATTTATTGAACACGTTAGTTACTATTTGCAATTTATTATGTTTTGTATGAATCTGTCAGAATACAGTATGAATATTATATGACAGGGGAATTGAGAGGCATCTGAGGTTAGCTCAAAAAATAAATTTCCAAATTTTTCATTTACAAAAAGGGTTTCGTGATAGGGACGTCAGATAAAACGCGTACTGAGACGTTTCACCGTAAGTTTCCTTATTGCGTGCAACTTCTGAAATGAAATTCTGAAAATTATAACGAGCTTTCTTACAGCGTATTTTTCCCAGTCTAACTTTTTCGCCGGGGTATCTACAATTTCTTACTAGTTTACCCACCTAAGTATTTTTCAACGATTTTGTTTAATAATCTGATCGGCAGGGCTGTGAAGAAGTTAGGTGGAGTCGATGTTAAGATTAACTTCACCGCAGACCCGAGTTCGCTTGATGTTTGACACAATATTTGAAGTGCATGTGCACCAATTCAAGTACAACGTCGTTAACTACCATCATTTTCTTTGGTTTTGCAGTCAGTGGCTTCTACTACTCAAGTATTTCTCTATTTCACACAAAATTTCATAAATTCACCTTTTATGTTCATTGGTATCAGTCAACATTAATTAAAATTCACATATATGTATCCATGAGTGAGGGGAGAAGGATGTTCATATACTTTTGCGAACTCTCCTGTCTAGGTACATGGTAGAAAGAGCATATGTGCGTAAGTGCAGAGAGATCCAGGACTTGGTTCAAATTCTATGAGACCCAATACTGAATAAAAACCTTTATCCTCAACAGGCGTGACCAACATGGCAACAAGACACGCGTCGTGATGTGACGCATGAAGTTGATCTTCGCAAGTGCGTCTAACAAAATGTGTATTGATTGACCTGTTAAAATGCTTCTTAGTTGGAATTTCAGCAATATTAGTCCAGAATGGCCTTCAGCTTTTCAGTTTACTCATGAGTGGAATATAAAGCATTATTTTAACAGAATTTTTAAAAAAATTTCTTTACTTCTACCAGTTTCTTTTTCTATTCTAAAAGGGATGAAATATTATTAGGATTATATTAGATACGTAATACATGTTAGCTCTATATCTCATCACACCGAGCGTTCAGCACTATTATTTACTCGTCTTCTATGTTATTCCTACAGTAGTGACGGAGTTGAGCTGGGACAGAGGGCAAATTTGGCGGCATCGAACGATCAGCAGCCTTAACTGCGCAGTAGCTCGTCCGCGCGTCCCCTAGCTACAGGCACGCCGCTTGGAAGGGGAGGAGGAAAGGGGGAGGGAATGACGAGGGAGTGCGGAGGGTGAGGGCTCATAGGACGCTGCCGGTAGGGTTGGTAACAGCTCCAAGCGCAGGCTAAAATTATAAAATTGCAGTCAATTGCGAGAGAGAGTTTGGAGTGAGATATTTTGACACAGGGATGTTGCTACACAGGGATATCTCCGGATACTAAGTTTCAGCTGCTACTCACTGGAGTGTTGAGTCCGCATTTGGAAGCCGTAATGGTAATACCGATGTGTCAATTTTACGTTAAAGTTTGAGGCGATCGAACTTTTTTCCTTTGTGAAGCTTTTGACGCAATGATGTCTTGCATAGAAAATAGAGCTGATCGACGGCGAAATTTTGCTTACATCATAACAACATTCATAAAATTTGTTGTTATGTTGGTTCGTGGAAACGATCGATACAAGATTGATAAGTAGATGTTGGTAGTTCTCGATGAATGTCGTATTTGTTTTATGCACGATTTGAGTTGTGTTCAACATTTTTTTTTTCTTTTCTGATACTTGATATATAAGCTCTAGAGTTCAGAGAACATACATATTTCGAGTACCTCGAACTGAAAGAATAAACAAAAATCCTCGAAAGAATAAACCTCGAAACAGAAGAATAAACGCGACGTACGAGGATACGTACCAGTGAGTACAGGAGAGCAAACAAGAGAAGTTTCAGCAACACTCGCCGAGCCCAATTGGCTGGGGTGAGCGAGTCCTTCAGCCGCAGGTAGATGTGGTGTCGAGGAAGCGCGAAGAGTTTCTGCCGCTAACGACGTACTAGAAATAAAAAGGCATACAAAATTTATGCTTCCTTCATTAGTATCAAACGCAGATGAAACAAAGGCAAGCCATGCACCGACATCAAACACAGAACCAGTTGCTCATAGACTTGCGTTACATTGGCGAGTAGTTTGATGAGGAAGGTCTAGTAGTCCCATGGTCAGCAAGGTGCACGCAGTTAGAATGCTCCAGAGCGTCAAATTTTTTTCGATTATAATACTCCAGCGGAATAAATGAAGATATCAAGAGCAAGAACGCTCAGCATTGACGACGCTACGTTATGTCGAGGCGTAATGTGAGGCCATACTTGGAAACTTCTTTGTTACTAAAGAGTCTTCGTAGATATAGTGTTCTGAAGCAGTTAATGCCCTCACCCTCATATTTTGTCAAGTATTGCCATGATTAACAGTTCATAGTTTGATTATTAACAATAGAGCTACGTCAGACATATTGAGAATTTACTCTAAAAACAAAAATATTATAATACAAAAATGTTAGAAATTTATTTGAACTTATTTGTTCTTGTTACTTTACTTTTACTCTCTTATCAGCTTAGTGACAAGTCGGTTTATGATGTCTCTCGAGATTGCTGCCAGATCTCAACGTAATTCACTCATGAAACGCTCAAAAGCGTGGCGCCTCTATTTGATCTATTTCACAGCCGCTTGAGAAACTGGTCTGAAAAAATCGATAACATGCGAAAAAAGTTTTATATTGGCAACAGCGGCTTCCCCACGTTGTGGCTGACCAAGATTCACGTGTAGGTATTGCAGACAATCATACGCAAACATGCCCAGCGTTGTCAGAGAAACTCTATGTATGTCAGCTTCGGCATTGCAGTGCATCATCATGGTTGCATTAATTCCATCATAAATCATCCAAAGCCGGTGCTGAGAGTTGACAGCGTTTCTCATCAATATAAACACGTAAAGTGCTTCAAGCCTTGAATGTACGTGACAACCTGTGTCATGGGACAACAGGTGAGCAGTTTTCTCTAGATGTCATTTGAGTTAACTACGAGATCGAATCTATGCGTTCGAACTTCGAACGGCATGGAGGCCAGTAGTGGGCACACGTACGGCTGACGGGCTTTAAATTACACAAAAAAAGGTAATGCGTTTAAAACGCACCAAAAAAAAGGTTTGAATCCTGTTTAGAATCGAAAAAACTGCTATTTGAATGTATTCAATATCAACATCCTTTGCCTTTTGAATACATATAAGTTTGACTGCATGAGGCAACTATAAATTTCGAGTTTAAGTAGTTTTTTCTTGTCTCGAGATTTGAAGAGGAGTCAAATCTGTTAAAAATTTTAGTTCTTTTGCTCTCTCATTTGCTTCGACTATTCAAAAGTTTCCGCATCAGTGTCATCAATCTGAATTTGTAATACAAGCACAATATTTAAATTTTACTTATTCTACCAAAGCAGGAACTTCAATTATTGTACAAAATATAAAGAAACGAAAAAAAATTTGATGTTAACACTTTCAGGAAAGTGACCAAATTTAAACCCAAGAACTACTTGTTAAGCGCGTTCAGTTTTTTACAGTTTTACGAAAGTTATTTTGACGTCTCGTCATAGCTTACAAAGTTTTCGAAAATCACTTCACTTTTTAATGATTCAAATTACTCTCGGTTGTTAGGGGGAAAAGTTTTCTGCACACACATCGTTATATTATGCATTTGCGTTTTATCCTTGTAAAATAAACATTTTAGGTAAATTAATACAACAATACCTTCATTGTCTATTTCAATATCCTTTTCATTCGTATCTTTTAACAACTGCAATAATAGAATTTGTAAAATTCCCTAGTTGAAGAGAACGGTGGGTCACTACAAAGACGGAAGCACATGTTTTTTGCTGAAACTCATTCCCTTAATACAACTTAGAGCGTTGAAAATCACATTACTATCAAACTTATTGGTTTGTGAAGGTTATAGGCAGCACCTTTTCAAGATTATTCCCCTTTTTCGAAAAATTATAGCTCCATGAAATCTCACTTAGCCTAACCCATCCTGAACATAACATTAACATTAGTTTTATCTAAATTCTTACCATAACTTAAGAATCCTTATTCTCAGTTAACGGAATGATTTTTCCCATAAATCAGCTGCGCTGACTTAACTCATCCTTACTTGTCATCACGTTTTAAACATAGCCTCACCTGCTTCCACTTAGCCTTAAAAGTAAACATTAACTTTAAAATTCCTTCAAGCATAATCGGTGGTTGGTAACTAAATTGGTAAATTAAAAGACAGCCAAAAATGCTCTCTAGGTAAAAAATTGTTACTATAACTGTACGTCCAGAAAGTATTATGATTTCGATTGTTCAAAATTCGCACATGGTGGCAATAAACGTTCATTTTGAGAAAAAGACAAGTTTGGGCGAGTTGTAGTTGTAGTGGTAGTGAAAGCAGCGCTTCAGAAACTCAGTCTATTTCGCACCGAAAGAGTAGGGACCATTTAGTATGGACTTAGGAGAACGGGGATTCTATGCACAGGGTGTGTTCCCACACAAGATCCCCTGCGCATAGAAACAGCAAGTTAAGAAGGAAGAGCAAGAAAAGACAAATAAAAAATAGCGAAGAAGGAATGAAAACGGAAGGAAGCAAAGTGGGCACGAAAGACAGAAGTCCCGAAGGCCTATCTAAAGCTGAGGTACCCTAGCAGTTCTCCCCTGGGGGCGCTAGTCCCCATAGCATAGGATAGGCAAACCTAACTAACCTACCCCTATTGCCTATGGCCTATCCTATGCCCCCTGAGGGGAAGTTTGGGCGAATTGCCGAGAGTTTTTCAGCTACGACTGAAGGCATAAGAAAAAAGACACTCGTTTGTACCCGGAGAATGCTGTAGACCGCAAAACTTTACGAGCAGTTAACAACGATAAGCCTAGCTGTGATAGCAAATTAGCTTTTCCACTTTAGATAGACCAAGAAACTACAGACGTCTACACTCACCCACGATAATACGTGATCGTAGAGAAACATTTTATCATTAAGCTCTGCAGAAGTGACGCGACACGGAAAAGAGGTAAATTGAGGATGTAAGCATCTTGAGTATGAGCAGTGCATGCTCTACCAAAGGAACGACACACAGTGTCCTACCGAGATAATAAAATTAATGTAATTAAAGGGTGCCGTGAAAAACACCATGACTGGTCATGATGTATCTATTAGATGCTTGAATGTCGTATTGAAGATCGCAAAATCAAGTACCAAATATACTGGTACGTGATTATTGTTGGTCATAAACATTGAAAATCAACTATCAGATGTATAGTATACGCTTAATGAATGTATAAACTATGGTTAACTTTTTTGGTGACATCCTGTATTTCACTTCTTCTATTACACGCGTTATCAATCAATATCTACTCATTATTACGTACGATATCGAGATTTTGCATGAAATGTTCATGGAAATCTGATAATGAGAATTCTAAATTCACAGGGGTCACCCGTTGAACTTGAACTGCATGAACTTTGACGCACGTTTGCACGTGCTCGACACGTCTGCTCAATAGGATCGCTGAATGAGTGGGGCGCTACGCGGGCCATTTATCGCATGTGAAAATACACTTCCATTTAGTCTCGGCTCTAGCAGCGTATGCAATATTTGAATGTAATTCAACTGTAAAATTTCAGTTCGCTAAATGTACAAAGGCAAGAAATATGAAAGTAAATGTTCACAATTTGTGATCAAGCGTGTCTGAGTATTGATGATTCTCATTTCGCATAGTTTATTTCACGGTTTTCTCACCTCATGTTGTATGAGAAGCAGACTCGAGTTTTCTCTAAAAATAGTTCACCGCTAGGAAGTTAAATGATAAGCCCAGTTCTTTACTTTCACTCAACTCTTTCTTGCATTACTCGGAGAGTTTATTTTTTACTTTGAATTACATGGAGCGACCAATCATTAATGGGCTTCTTTATTACATCACATTGATGCTAAATTATAACTTGAATGGCGTGAGGACAGCACAGTTTAACTTCCAGAAGAATATTGCGTCTTCACTTAGTATGTGTACATACATGATAGTTTCGATCGAAAGTGGGGCATGATGCCCCTATCTTAACAGCAATTTTGATGATCTTAAAATTTATATTCTCTATGACTGATACGTATCCTTAAAGAGAGTCCATTGTTTAGAATTTTAAAGCTAATCCTTAAGACGGAGTTCGCAATCGATGACGCTCGTTCCCTTAAGGGTTGCAGTAAAGGTTGCAAGAATATTGATCCGTAAGAACTTTGTTAAAGAAACTCTAGCGCAATATTTGGCTACCTCACGTAAAAGTTTACTCAATAGACGTTTTATCAATCACTACCAGTGAAATAGCGCACACTCAGGGAGAATTCAAGAGATAAAACAGCGGTCGTCAAAACACAAAACAAAAAGTTGGAAACGCTGCGCTGTGAGGTTTGATTCGATAAAGAGCTGGACTGCTGCTCATATATCATCAAATAGGCTTCCGCGAGTGTTATGTTTAAATATTGTTGAACTGCGTGATTGTGAACAGAAAACAATGGCAACAACATCAGTGAGTACATTGCTGAGCCACAACGCACGGTGCCTACTATGTACTGTCAGCCCATATTGCCAGATTTTATACTTTTGCTTCTATGAAATTAATCCAAAATTTGTATTGTATTATTTTTTATCAGTTTCCCGATAGAGGTCAAAGAAGTAAAATGGTTACATCATTTGCAAATGAGATGAGTAGTATCGTTTTTCGTCAATTCTTGAAAAAGGCGCTTGAACTGTGTAGTAGTTTGGGAGAAGCGTAAACCACAAAAGAGGGTAAGAACCAAGGTTCTGGAGACTGAACGCGATCACCGACCATTACAAAAATATTATAAATTTAAGGTGAGTATTTAACAGTTACTTATCGCATCGAAACGTGCCTACTATGATGTAAAAGATACATTAAATCTATTGATTTGAGCAACTGTAAATTTGTCATAAAATTTTGGTAAAACATTATTTAGAAACGTGTTGATCAATAATTTTGCACTCAAATTTTGCGTGGCTCATATTTGTTGGGCATCTTTAAGAAATTTTTATTAATACCTAAGCACATTATTTTAATACCACAACATCGTTCTTTTGAGCTGTACTCTCACATTTTTTTCCGGCAAAAATATTTCAATGATATAAAGCCTTCAGTACAACGAGGATTCTATGTGTCAATCTATTTATCTTCTAAGAAGAGGTAGCCTCGCCAATCCGAGATGGGATTTAATTATCAGTGATAAGCTCAGTTTTACAAAATGCCATAAAAAATAAATTAGCGACGTCGTAAACTTTCTGTGGTAAGCTGGGCTTTAGCCAGCTTCGAGCATTTCCTTGTTTGAACGCTCGCCTGTGGGTAGGATGGACGTTATTCACGGATTTGTGTGACGCGCTCGTGCCAGATTTCTTGATAAGTCTTCAGGCGATTGTTCTGGTCAAAAACATAAACGCACACTTTTTTCGTCGGCCTACTCTTAAGTAGAAATGGTTTGAAACAAACGTGGAGTTACGTGTACTCAGTATACACACCTAACAAATGTCTTGTATGAGTCTGGGTAAAGCAGAATAGGTGAAAAAGTTGACGTAGCAAATACGCGCGTGGCCCTGCTCAACATTTGCTAATCCACTATCAATCTCTAGCTCAGCACGCGTGGTGGTCAATTCGAAGGCCATCAACAATATAAGATAAAGGATGACGCACAACTAATTACGACGCTGTGAAACATGCGACCAGTTGATTATGAAACTGACTATGCATAGAAACTAAATCAAATGGATTATTTTAATCATCAGAAGTTTGCCATGATCGTTTACTTATACGACGCAATTAACAACTTTCAAAGTAAATAGGTAGATTATAATATCTCAGGTTGCTGATTTGTTACAAACACACGTTTCTAATTGTTAGCAAGAGCTATACCACCGATTGCTGTACCAAAGTCCAACTTTCTTACCCTCAAGAAATGAAATTTAACGTAGAAATTAGAAGAAACCTTACAACCTAAATCCGAGAATTATTTCCATTTTTTATGAGCTTACTATTAAGCGGACGAATTCAATTGAAAACTCCAAACATACAATTCTGCGCTTAGCAACAAGCGAGGTCTCTTCAATTCCTAGCTAGACAGGCGATTTTTCATGCTTAGTCATGAAGTGATTCCCATGATGAAAGAAGATTAAACCCCAGATTCTTTACCACAATCAGGTGTCATGTCATTAACCGTGAGGTGTTTGAAGATTAATCTTTTACACCGTACATCAACATTGTTGCAACAAAGTTTTTTTCTTTCTTACCACGCAGCCTAAGCTAGGCATTCGCTAAAGTCGACGGTAAAACAGGTTTAAACTAGTAATATTTCCAACCTTGACATCTACAATTATCCCATTAGGAATGTATTCTACAACATATTCAAGTCTATCTTCGTGATTGCAATCTCACATAAGTGTATTTGGTAAAACATCTATGATACACAAATCCGAGAATTTAAATTCAAACACACCACCGGAATGTTTTGTGGACCATCCGCGTTATTGTAGGTAATGCTAGTTTTACCTCAAATAGATCAGCTTATGAATTTATAACACTGAGTTGCAATTTTATTAGACTTCGGTTATTTCAGTAGCACAATACTCAAAACCCCAATACTGGACTTTATGAACCGGCTCAGGACTTTCACATATTACCAATACGTCATTACGTTTTTTTTTTAAAAAACGTACTCGCTTGTTTTCTCCTGAACGAATACACTCAAGGACTCAAGTGAGAAATCTTCATCGGCTCAGGAAAGACATGAATTGCAATCGAGTACGGATTGTGTCCCATTTAGCAAAACACGTAAAAATTTCTGTTCATGTTCATGCTATACAAGTGTTATTTTAACGCAGGGTTTAGGCAAAGCTTTGATCCTGCTGGCGTCACCGGAGTGATCGAGTTTTGCCTGTTAAACTCCGTTACTCTGATAAGATATGAAATAGACTCCTGATTAAAAGATATGCATTCACGAACACGACACCAAGATGCTGCATTCTGCTGTCAGAAAATTACGCAGTTAAGCATTTACCATACAATTTAGATAGTCAACAACACGTGCATTTTATGAAGGACTGTATTTTTAAGAAAACATGCTCCCCGGACAAAAAGTAGTCACCTGCCACCTTTACAGGGTGTCCCAGAAAAAAGGAAACCCATTTCAAATT
>VOMN01043346.1:0-26249 GCA_014899125.1 Orchestia grillus
GAGCGCATGCGTTTTTCCAAGCCACTGCACAAGCTGAGTGATTCCTTAGTGTTACCTCTCACAAGAAAATAACGCTTGAGTTATCTCATTTCGACCGCGAAGTCAAAATCCACATCTGACACGCAATTGATTCAGTACAGCAGCGAGCGTACTACCTTTTCTTCGGACGCCACGAGATTCGTAGAATTCTGGACACTGGAAACAAAGCCGCACAGAAGCGGGAGTAGCGACTGCGTCGAGCCGACACCAGACTTTGTTAGGGCGTCCCATGCCGTGTGAGGCGCAGTGTGGGCCTTGGGCTGTCCGGGACTTGTAACATTTGTGTTTCGGTTCGGGCAGGAATGCCATCGTGAAATGGGAGGGAAATGTAAATCTTGAGGCGAAAAGAACGAAAAGAACTCGGAAAAAAGAAGCTTTGTGCAGTGACATTGTATCCAGTCTTAGCTTAAATTTAATCAATTTTAGCATACAAGTGAGCCCACCTCAGCACAATTTCAATTGACAGGAGTGCATGTCCATTGTGCACCATCAAGTAAAGGCTTCATAACTTGTAACGCTACTTAAATCAATAAAAAGATCGCGTTATTATTGATGGTTATTGTCTGGGCATAAGAGTTACTCTATTTGTGTTGCAAGTATAATTTGTTTAAAGAGATTTAAGTACAATTTTTCGTTATCCGATACCTGACAACTCGATTTTCAGGTCGACATCATTGCACAGAGCAGCACCTTCTATTCCAAGCATGTATTTCACTCTAATTTGAATCTAAGACCAAGATATGCCGAGGACATACTCGTATATTTAGTCACACACACACCCTGTTGAAGTGGACAGCCACAGGTGTCACACACACACATCCTGTTGAAGTGGACGCTCGACGCGTACGTAAAGAAGAACATAAAGATTGCAGCCTGATGAGAAAGTGGTTCTTGATCGAGACACTATATGTCTTCATTCTAATTCGGCGGTATTAAATAGCTTTCTCTTCACTTCTGTGCTTTATGGGCCAAGAAAACACGTGCAAGCTGCTGGTCACTGTAGCTATTAATTCACTGAAGGGAAGAAGATAAGGGCCTCGCTGGAAGAGTAATAGCCTTTTCGAACAAACGCAAAAAAATTAACGTAAAAATTAATGAAGTCATTTGATATTTTCCAGCGTCACTTGCATTTTGAAATGTGCTCGTATTATCATGTCAGCTTAGAGCATTTTTAAAATGTGTTTACAAAACATGATGTAATATTTCAGAAGGGAGTCGGGTAGAGCATTTTGTAAAATGTGTTTACAAAACATGTTGCAGTATTCCAGAAGGAAGTCGGGATTTGTGTTTACACCTCGGCAGGATCGAGTTGTTCTTCTAACCATCACTGACCTCTCGCTCGGCCGGGGCAGTGTATCGTAAAGAGCCATGAATCAAGATCCGCGATGTTATCACAGCGTACGAAAGTAATTGAAGAGACAACCTCAAGACAGGCAGTTCATCAGCCTTCATTTATTTTCATGACATTATTTTACTGAGACTCAATTAATTCCTCTCAAGAGCTTGACTATTCTGGTGTATCAAGATACGTAAAAGTAAGCTTAAGGGGTTATAGAAATAGTAATCACATGTGCCTTTAAAATTCGAATTAAGGTTTCACGGATGTAACTCAAAACATAAAGCACTTTGAGCACTAGTTCACTTAATCCTTTTATTTACAGCAAAATGCACCTATGCTTCTCCTGTTTATTGAAAATTATTAGAAAGATACGCAATATCATGAATCGAGAATGAAACGATTGAAGAAGAGTTCATTTGAAGATAGCATTTACTGATCATTAATACCGAATACATTATTTTATTTTCTGTCATTTGAGTTCCTTGCGCACCGTCTGGCACATCGTTGTATCGAAATTGATGATTGATTTCAATAAAACAAATCTGAATTGGAGATATGCTACTTAGAAAGGAAAATCATCAGATAGGATTCAACGTTTGTATATTAAAATAATTGCTTCAAGTACGTGCAGCATTAAAAATATGAACGCATACGCAAATGCAAAGGTGTACAAAACGTTAGTGCTACGCATTCACGTTCTAAAACATGAGATATATTAATTTCCCCACCAATAATAATAACACATACCGTGGCCTGGCGATATATAAAACTAGGGTGTTCACTTCTCGAGGACAGCATATACACGACAGAAACATCCCCAATGTTGAATTTATAATTTAAGATCTATCAATCTATCCAGCAAAAAATTACGCTCGTAAACTGAACCACTTTAAAATGAATGAGTGGAACAATTTACAAAATAAATAAAAACATAAGTCTAAGTAACTCGACCAGTTGTCCAAATTTCTTGTTGTCCAAATCATTTCATGCTAATTTTTTTCGAGTCCATACAATATTTAAACATGCCAAGCGCATGATGGCACTCTCGATAAGCAGTATTTTGCGTCTCACGTGTGATGCGATTCTTTTTGGGAAACTGAATTACTGAGCAAACTAGCGGCATCAGTCGCACTTTTGCAACCCAGATACCGCGACAATTTTTTTGTGAATGAAACGTTGCTGCTCAAATTTTTGTTCTCACATTACGTCTTTATTTTTTATGCTCGAGTGAGTGACGATTTGATATACAGTACATACAAAACAGAAAAGCAGAGGGAGAGCACTGCGCAGGCGCAGTGTTCGGCGAGCAACTTTATAACTGCAGTTACAAGTTTCAACGTGAATAGCATAAATACTTTCTATTGTATTGCCAGGGATAGTTAACCCGATTTTTAGCATGCGTTCTAAATTACTTCGGAATGAACGATTTGTTCTTTTATTTCTTTCAGTCTTTACGAGTTACACTTTTGAAGTCACTCCATGGGAAATTTCCAGCCCGAGGCTGAACAAAGCTTGTACTAATTCGTGCCAAACGACCTAACGTTAAGATAAGCAGGATCTCAGAAAAGTACTACCATTGAAGGCCAGTGCAAAGACATACATAAGGTATCCTGACGTGGACGTACCTATATGTACATGTACTCGCATTACCGTAGATAGCTCAGGTGCAGCGCTCTCACCCAGCACGCAGCGCCGCCGAGAAGCGCGGCGCCCATTGCTTTGTGGCCCTCGGAGGGGTGGGCCAAGTCCATAGTAAACTTAAGTCCTAGCTCGCGAGGGTAGGTGGAGTTGATCTCATCCAATTTCAAGAAGTGAGGATCTCATTCTATGGAATAGGCTTGATGCGTGCGTATCTTTTCCTGTTCAAACGTGATTCAATTCCACGCTAATGTCAATTTAGCTTAAAAAATCCATTAGTGAGGGAGTACAAATGCTTGCTTTTGCAATAACTGACGAGTTATGTAAGCCAGCCGCTCGCACATGACAGCAACGCGTGCATACGTTTCAGTTGGATCGCGCTACCGACCGAACCCCAATGCTCCGGCCCTAACAGCGTTTGATATTCGAGCGGAACCAACGCATCACTCGCATGTCATAGCACTCCAGCGGCTTCTCACATGCAGGGCAGACCTGTCTCTGACGGTAAGGTAACACCAACAGGATCCCGAGATCTGCAGTGACAAGTCAAAACATATTCATCTCCATACTTAGAAACGCATTGCTTTTTCCAGGCCGAGATCGTAAGCTACGGGCATTATCATGGCATAATTGGGGAGTGAATGGCGCGTCGTGCCCCTCGCCAAGCAGGGACGCCCATACAGAAGGTAGCACATGCAGACGGAGACAAGTTGTGCAGGGGCAAGTCGGAATATTTTAGAGTTTTAATTGGACAAGCAATGCTCCGGGGAGTGACCTCGACAGGTCGGGCGCCACAGTGCCAAGCACCACCACTTTTTAGGCTGCAGTAGCGGTCGTGCGCTCGTTAAAGAGAAGTGAATACGATAAGACGTCGCCTTTTTTGTGTTTCTTGCAGGCGTTTTTATCATTTTGTCAAATGGTCGCCACTGGTTTAGCTTGGGCAGCCGCTGTGATGAAAATGTCTAAGCAGCGTATGGAAGCTATTTACGGCATAGTTAGATTATTTAGCGCGAGACACGAATCAAAGACACCGCCGTAAGATTAGTGGCACTTGTAAAAAATTTGCTTTGTGTATGGAACCCAGCTCGTGTATATGACTTTTTTGCCTCTAGGGGTAACATTTTTTGAAAGTAATACGCAATAATCTTGATGGTGTATGGACGACAACGCTACTCATTGACGACAACGTCACATACTTTCCTAAGAAACATAAGTTATAGGGTAATGATTGGCTCAATATTTGTGCAAGGCCCACTCATAGTCATGGGAATTATTTAAATAATTGCATTAAAATACGTATTGAAATACATTTATTTCATTAAAAGGCTATTTATAATTACATTACAAAACAGGTACTTAAAGACTGTATTTAATTATGTTCACCTGATTTAGATATAAAGCCTCGTCAGACTCACACTCAGCGATGGGCAGTATTTAAATATAATTGTAAGGTAAAATTCTGTAATCTCAAAGTGTAAGTATAATTACATTACAAAACAGGTTTTTAAATACTACTTTTAGCTACATTTTATTAAACTCTATCACTTGAAATTTATATATGTTCAAATGTCGCCCGCTGGACACACCTTCGAATCAGAGGCCCGTCACAGCGCCGCCCGTCGCCGCATCCCAGCGCCAAGCACCAGCCAGGGAGCAGATGACCGCCGAATTTCCGATTTTAAAACTAATTTATTTTTGAGCTTCTAACTTGTCCTTGACCCCTTAACGAACAGTTGTTGTTTCTGCGATAGAGCTGCATTTCGCTTTGTACAGGCAACAGGAAACTATTTACAGCCTTATGTATACCTGCACCAAAACTTCATTTAGCTTTTTAGAAGAAAAAACTAGCAGCCTCCTCATGAAACGGGACAGGAAGGCCCATCTGGTCGCTAAAGCCTGAAATTTTCCTCAAGAGTTTCCCTACGAACATCATCACTGTAATTGATTTGATTTATGATATCTTGAAAATGAAATGTAAATGCCATAAGAATAGCTGTGAAGTTAATTTAAGCTACGGTCTACGTTCCTCCTAGAAGTGTTGACTTGTGTTGTACTCGTTTCTAACTTATTTTGAAATAAACAATGTTCTGCTTCATTTCTTTCATTCTTGACGAGCTGCATTTCTGGAGTCAATCCGTGTTGCCTTTCCAGCCCGGCAGTGTTTCCGTCTACCAAGCTTGCCCAGCTTTGTACCCCGCTTAGGTTTTCAATATGCTTCTGTATTATTTATTGCATTATATAATCTTTCATTCAGGGGGTGAAGCGACGGTGTATGCTTGATTTACCCGAAAGATTTCCATAGCTAAAGCGTTAAGGCACCAAGCCATCGCACAACGTCAACGGAAATCTGCGCATCAAACTTGATAGATAAAATAGAAAACAGCAACAGGACCAAGCCGAGTAGTCCATTCTTGTGGATCACAAGTCTTATGACGTGTCATCTAACATAATAATACCCGATGTGTATTCATTTATGTATTTATATATATGTTCGGTGTCCACTTCTGAAGAAATATCATAAAGCAAAATTAACTTTTTAGTTATTACATAAAAAACAGTACTGAAACAAGCACTGCTTTTCATATTCAGTCACTTGGTAGCACGGATGCAATTTATTACCGGTCGAACGAGGATAATAGCACTAATTTGAAGAATTTATGAATTTTGAAATTGAATACATCAACATTAGTTATTTCAATAAATGTGTTCATTAGAACCTATTATTTTTAACGGACCTACAGACTAGTTGACAATTAAACTGTAGATCCAGCTGAAGAATTTTGAAACTTCTTTAAGACATGATTCTGTTTAGGGTTACTCTCACCACTTACTCAGCTACCAGTGCTATCTTAGCTACCGTATTAGCTATTCCAAACCAAAGTTTGGTAGCTAAGACTAAGCCAAAATACTGCTTATTTAGTATTTTAGCTAACTGGGTATCACAGCTAAGATATTAGTTATTAGTATCTTATCTACCAGAGGCATCAAGGGCTGCTTTTTGAGTGGTCACTTTATAAAAGCCTGCGTCATTTGCACAGTGAAGCATTCACACATACTTCATGTACGGGGCTGCTTTTGATTCAAAGGACAAGGAGCATTGATATTTTTACAGCCTCTGTAGAATCGATTTCTCCATGGAGAACACATTGATAACTTATAAAGGAAAAAACTGTACGGTTAGTGTGATGAATTCATCGAGGCTTTCATATGTTCATTAAAAGAATGATTCTTCATTCGTCGATAAACAGTTTTGTCCTATAAATGTTTCTATAAAAATACCTTTTATTGCAAACTTCTGTCAAAATTTGTAATACAGGGCTCATAGATACACGCGGGCACTTCATGTATCTGATGTTCACCGGACGTTTCCCCTGGAAACGCTCTCTGCGGGAGAGTGCGGAGGCTGGCCATAAGAAGTCAAGTCTAGTCGAAATTTAAATTTCCCCGCATCAAGAGTTGTGGGATGTACGTTCATGATACAAATAAGGAGCACCATCATCGACGGCACGGCAGACAACCACTGCACAAATGACAATAACACTCGTTTCTCAGTGCCTGCATCTCCTTAAAACATGCAGGAATGACGATTGGCCGTCTCTCTCGGCGCGTCCGTGCGGCCTGCCTGTAGAGCCCGGCCTGCTCGACTCATATCGCTCAGAATGCACGTAGGTTTGAGGCTGAATTGGAAAATATCGTTCAGAAAATTGTTCATCTTCCTCAGCTTTCAAGTTATCGTGTATAACGCGTTTACAAGGCAACGAAATCGCGTGGAGTGTGAGAGACGTGGCAAAAGCGCGAATTTAGCGTAGAGATATATAATTTGTTGAAATGACACATCATCTTACTACAAATTACGTAAAAATAAACAAAGTTGTAGCTTAGACATTGTGAGTTTCGGAGAATTCTAGGTGCTTGTTATTAGAACAATAATAATTACATAAATAAAAAACTTCTAAAAATTACCTCGATCTGACACTATTTTCCGACATCAATGTTTTCAGGCTATCTTGACCAATTAGACGTATGCATGTGAAGGTACGAGCGTCGCCAGAATCCTAGAAGAACGGTCTCAATTTCTCAGACATGAGAAAGGTGCTCCTGACCTGAAGTGAAATAGCAATATTTCAACGCAGACCTCTGACCGGATATTTTAAATTGGAGATTTTTATGGATAACATTTGCATTTCGGAAGTTGAGTTTCTCACATGCGGTACATGGAATTACTGCGTCTACTCTTGGTGACGCTATAAATCAACTGCCAATATTCCTTTATTTTTCATCTTGTGATTAATTCTATTTCTCCAAGCTAATTCTTTTATAAAAAAGTTTGGTCACTAAAGAAAATTCATATTCCACGCATGAAATCTTATACTCAATTGTTTGAATACTGAGAAATGAAAAAATACTAACGTTAGCTGCTATACCAGCCTAGTAGAGATAGCAGTTACGATACCAGCTTGGTTGTGACGGTAACTGTTATATCAGTCGATAACGGTGACGGAGGCTAATTCCTACTCATTTCGGCAATTTGCTTCGATAGCAGAATTTGGTCATTTTAAGATTAGCAGTTTTTCGAGGATGAAAATTAATTGTTTTTGACGCATCCGAAATACTTCATCAATAACTAAATAATACTGCCTGCATTCGTTACCAATAAGTACTAGAGTTGAATGTCGTCAAACACAAACCAACAATAAGAAAAACCTTCTGAAGCCACCATGAGTGATGCTGATTCCGCTCTTAATTCTACAACAGGTTAATTAATAAAAAGGAAACCAAAATGAAATGATTTATCTCCTTTGAACAAAGACATTTCTTACTGACTCGACGCGGCGTATCTATAATACTGTGAAGCTCAGCCTACCACAAATATAATATTTGGTCAGTATCTTTTAATCAGCTACATTTTTATGTATTATGGATACGTCGTGCCGAGTTAGTAAGTAGTTACTTAAATCGAATACAATAATTAATTGAGTTTGAGTTTCTTCTTTCTTGAACCACGCTGTACAGTTATGCACTTGCTTGCTTGATACCTCGAGGTTGATCTCTCCATTCCCCCTTCTAGCTGCGCTGATATGCTGTAGTGTCGTGCATAGAATGCTGAATATCGTATGCTAAATAAATGTAATCTATGGTATATTGAATGCTTTATTTGATATCGTAAATACAATATGATAAATTAAAATATTTTTAGGAACAATGAGACCGCCGACAGATGAAAAACATTTTCCTTTCTTGACGAGCTTTCGATTTTAACAAAAATCAGCTTTAGGACAAAAACACGTAAATATAATCTAGTGACTTTTCATATTTTCCTTCATTAACAAAACAACGCTTCCAGAAGAGGAAGATCAACCACCGAAATCATTTTGACAGTATTTTTTTAACATAATTTCGTTATGAACAGTCGATTTTGAAGGAAACAATGAGAAACATTAGTGACTCATTCCAGGCTTCACTGGGAAAACACCATCTATTTTAAGAATAAATGTAGCAGGGGCCGTCATTTGTGACAGGTCACTCGACGAGTACCTTATTAATGGCAAGCAATATTAATGTGAATAGTTTTTCACAGTAATGACCCAACAAGAATAATTCCAATTTAATGGTGACGGTAGCTGTTTTGCCATCCTAGGGGTTATGGTAATAATTTACCAGCCTATAATGGTGGCTATAGCTGTTATGCCACCCTAGTGGTGACGGTAGCTGTTGTACCAGCCTAGTGGTGACGATAGCTGTTATACCAGCCTAGTGGTCAAGGTAGTAATTTTACCAGCCTAGTGGTTAAGGTAGTAATTTTACCCGCCTAGAGGTTAAGGTAGTAATTTTACCAGCCTATAATGGTGACTATAGCTGTTATGCAAGCCTAGTGGTGACGGTATCTGTTCCATCAGCCTATAATGATAACAAAAGCTATTGTGCCGCCAGTATAATATTGTTGACGGTTAGCTATTATAATAACTTATGAAGGGGACTATAGCTGTTATACCACCTATAATGTTAACCAGCTATTATAGCGGTCAATAATGATGACAATAGCTCATATAAAAGCCTATAATAATGATGGTAGTTATTACACTATCCTATAATGGTGACTGTAGTTATTATAGCAGTCAATAATGGTGACAGTAGCTGTTATATAGGCCTATAATAGTGATGGTAGTTATGATGCCAACCTATAATGATGACGGTAGCTGTTATACCAACCTACGATGGTGACGGTAGCTGTTATACCAGCCTGTAATGGTAACGGTAGCCGTTATACCAACTTACAATGGTGACGGTAGCTGTTATACCAGCCTGTAATGGTGACGGTAGCCGTTATACCAACTTACAATGGTGACGGTAGCTAGGCTACATGCAGTCCGGTGGGACGTCACAGCCGCCGTGATGGGAGACTGCAACGCTCCTGCAGTAATTATCCTTCCATAGCGTCCATCTATAATCGAAAATATTTCTTGCATTTTAATACGGCGGCTAGAGTTTCAAAGTGTTTCCGTGAAACGACATAAAAATTTCAGGATTTGTTCATTGTAATCGCTGCTGGCGTATTGCTATATACGGACACTTTAAGGGGACCGTCCCATTTCTTCCCCCATAATAAATTTGTCTGTTCTTGAGCTTATAACATCCAAGAATGTGTACCGAATCATGTGACCAAGTTTCGTGCAGATCGGACGTCTCATTTGGGATGCTCAAATACCTTTAGTGAAAAATTGAATAACCTGAATAAAGTGACTCCACACACTCATTTATTTTATGAGGAAATTTGAATACAATCATACGACATTGTACTGAGGCGCGGGGCTTATTCGGTAGCTCTTTGTTGTGCGAGCTAAGCGCTCATCTCGGAATAGAATTAAATACATTTCGTGTAACGTAAACTGTCATTGCGATTTACCATGCCTGCAGTGCTACTTCCCCATGCCAACCTTCACCCATTACGAATCATACCATTCTTACTCACAAGCATTAGTCATAGATGAGGTTACTGGTGACATGCGCAAATGAGAATATCCTTTACGACAACGCACGAGACTTGAAAGAATTGACCATCTAAAGCATCCATGTCGAGCCAGAAATCCTGTTCCAGGGACTCCGCGCTCCTCAACCACTCGAACAGCCAGGTGAAGAGCAGGCAACGACAGAGTGGGGCTTTTATCCTGCATAGGTCAGCGAGGGTCGCGCTAGGAACACGGGCACTTCAGGCGCAGTGCTTCCCAGTCCTAAAGCTTCACTCAAGCAGCGCTCTGCGCACCCACTCCGTGCCAGAGAGAAAGCGAGATGCCAGAATATCGGAAGAATTTCATGGAGGCAATTCATAGACGACGTGCGTTGGGATTTTAAGTGGTGGGGTAAAAGTACATGGGACTCATGAGGAAGCAAGAGATTTTTCCGGAATATGTAAGAAAGCTTCATTGAATGTTTTGCTCGGTGAATTTTGATATGTGAATAAAACACGCACACATTTTCAAAGCGCTAAAAATGCTTTTCCTACATATAAAAATCTATGGAAGCTGAGAAATTAAATGTATCCATAGCTTAAATGACTGCTAGTCGTCCTCGGGACAACGATCTGAGACAAGCATAAATTAAGACCACACCTTTCACGAGAATATATTAGCGAAGAACAACGAGCTGTGACTGCTTTAGGACACAATGCTCCAGAAAATTTGAGGTCACTATTGAGATCGACTTGCTGTAGCTTCAGGAGGACCAACTGAGGACTGCAATGCTCCGCTATGCCTCAGCGGTGACCTCCATACCGTTATGCAAGCTGAAGATGCTAAAATCCAAGGTGTGTACATGCGAGTACCAGTTTTGCTCTCTACTTCTAGGTTCTCTCCTAGCTAAGATCAATTGCAACACTTCCAAACCGAACAATTTCTTTGGGATGCTTGCAGGACTGGAATGTATGTATCATTAAGAGTCCCCTATTTAGTTCGCACTCGCTTGTAAGCTCGACATAACCGTGCCGTCCGTTTTGTTTGCAAACTCGTGTCACAGGATTATGGTATTTGGCCTGAGAGCGGAACTATGTATGATAGGAGCGCTGCGCCTTTGTGTAAATATGCGGTAATTGTGTGTGAAGAACACTGGTGATGTGTGACGGAGTGGGAGGAGCTAGACGGTCTTCATGGCCTCGGGCACTCGACTGGATCTGAGGAGGCTTCCATCGCTAGGGTTGCTTAGTGGAACTTTTGTCCTCCAGGTGTCGGGTGAGGCGCGGCCGCAGTCTCCGAGCTGCTTTTCCTTTTTCCAGGTGTTCCAATTCACACAATGTTTAGTCCGGTGATTCTTTGTGTAGTGAAAACGTAGCCCAAACGGATAGATGAAGTGTTTCTACATGTTACGTGATGAAGTGTGAAGTTTTTCGAGTTAGAGAGCAAACAGTTTCAAAAGTGAATGGATATAGATGGAGCTTTGGCAGTTTAAGATGGCGAGAATTTTCATGGCTGGGAGACCGAGCTGGGTAGCGGCGGCGGTGTTTTCGGCACGCTGAACCTGCCGCCGAGTGTACGCGATGAAGCCCAAAGTGTGGGCGTTGTGGGTGCTGCAATGGGCGATGATTTCGAGAGTAATGGGGGCTTCTGTGGGGGCTGCCATTGACACTCCAGACGACTGTCAGATGACTGGCGCAGGTGGAGATAAGGTCAGCCTCATTTGCCGCTTGCGTACCATCAACAGCGAACTGGATACCACTAATTTCAGTGTCATTCCAGCCAGAGTCACCATCAGCCTCGAAGTCGAATGCAGCGATGTCTTGTTCTTCCAAAGCGCCCTCAGAAATAAAAGTTTCGTTCAGCTTACCAGGCTACGCCAACTCAAGATCGAGTACTGCAAGATTGGAGAAGTGCCTCGGGATGCATTTGCCGGCCTCAGCAACCTCCAAAATTTAACTCTGAAAACCTATAACACCGATTGGTCTGCAATGACTCTCACTATCGCACCCGATGCGTTTTATCATCAATACATTTTAGAGAACCTCGATTTAGGCGACAACAACATTTGGACCTTGCCCCCGAAATTATTCTGCGGACTTGGCAATATGACAATGCTTAACCTATCCCGGAATAAGCTACAGGATATCAATGATTTAAGTTTCAACAACGCTATCACAAAATGCGCTCCCAGACTTCGACAGCTCGATCTCTCCTTCAATCATTTCACCGCTGTTCCAGCTTTTGCGTTCGCAGCGTTGAAAAACTTGACAACGTTGAATATGAGCCTCAACGGAATCCAAGACCTAGCCGACCAAGCTCTCTTTGGCATGTATTCTCTGGAAGTCCTTGACATTTCTGGAAACTTGCTCAGTACCCTCCCGCCCGAACTCTTCAAAGAGAACAAACGTCTCACCAAGCTCTACGCCAGAAATAATTCGATAACTGTGTTAGCACCCGGGCTCTTCACGGGGCTTTACATGTTGCTCGAACTCAATCTCGCCAACAACGACTTGACCAACACTTGGGTGAACTCGGAAACCTTTATGAATCTCCTCAGACTCGCAAGCTTGGATCTTTCCCACAATAAAATCAGCAGGCTCGACGCTGCGACTTTCAGAGACCTCACTAACTTGCAGGTGAGCACTTCACCTCCTAAAGGCAATAGCGCTCACCAAAATATTTTCCAGTGTGCTTTTGCAAAGAAAGTGAAGGTTTGTGCTCCTGCGCAACGGACAGTAGCGCTGAGCTGTAGTTTGTTGCGCTAAGAAACATTTGAGTCCCGTAAGTTTTCATTGGTGTAAGCGTGGTAAGAAAGGCTTATTGGTGAGCATGTTTAAGTTTGAGTTTACTTATTATAACTAACAGGCACGCTGGTCGTGATCCCACGAACAAGGGCGCTAGCTATAATGTGAATTAATATTAGACAAATTAGGGGACCAGTTCAGTGCATCAACTGGGTTCATACTCCAGTTTTATTCTTTTTTGTCGTCCATTTTAAGATAAACAATACGCATTAGTTTCGCTGGGATGATGTTGAGAGAGCTACGGTTCTCGACCTCTGAGAGACCTGAATGACTGACGTGGAATTATAAGATTCGAAATTCTTGTTCCATTTACCACTCTCCTGCAACCCTGAAGAACATTCATGCCTCTTGCGAAAATTATCCTGATGGTGAACTAATCGTGCACAGTTTCGAAAACACTTTTTTTATTTCACTAGTAAATTTCATGGTAAACTCGTCCTTATTAAACCGAAGATTGACTTCAACACTTTGACCGCAACGTGCTCCATGTATGATCCACACTATCATCTAAGGTAACCTAGCCAAAGCAGTAAAATATATGAATACAACTTCATGAGTTTTCATGAAATTTGTGGTAATTACTCGTATATGCTAGTTTAGACTAGATGGAAGATTGATAGGATAGCCAAATTTAATAAACAAAATCCTTCATTTTTAAATTCACAACGGAGATATTTGGTGGCATGAAATTTTACTTGTGTGAAGAATTGCAGTCAAAGTGTTGAGGCTACTCAAGCACTCTTTTTTTATCATACGCCCCACCTTTTAGATGTACGCATGGCAAGAACAGCTTACAAGGATCAGTTCCGACAGAACTTATTTGAGCTTGAAGGTGCAATTTCACCAGACGATCACTCAACTTTTTTTTACAAGTTCACCATTTCGAATACGAGAAACTGCATTCAAGCGAAATTTTCAGTTATATCATTCAAACTGTTTCTATATGGACATTAAAAAATTTAATCTATTTCTAACACTATGCCGCCGCCGCCACCTCATGCAAGTCGGATTTCATCCCGGCCACAAAATGAGATCGATTCGGTGAGCCTTTGTTTTGATTTGTTAGTACGGTAAACTACAAAATTTTCTGCACACGAAGCCATGCTCACTTGATTTTATCATAGCGATTTGCAGATGAAAATCAGGAAGCGCTCCCCACGCTCGCACTACGCTCCCCACGCTCGCACTACGCTCCCCACGCTCGCACTACGCTCCCCACGCTCGCACTACGCTCCCCACGCTCGCACTACGCTCCCCACGCTCGCACTACGCTCCCCACGCTCGCACTACGCTCCCCACGCTCGCACTACGCTCCCCACGCTCGCACTACGCTCCCCACGCTCGCACTACGCTCCCCACGCTCGCACTACGCTCCCCACGCTCGCACTACGCTCCCCACGCTCGCACTACGCTCCCCACGCTCGCACTACGCTCCCCACGCTCGCACTACGCTCCCCACGCTCGCACTACGCTCCCCACGCTCGCACTACGCTCCCCACGCTCGCACTACGCTCCCCACGCTCGCACTACGCTCCCCACGCTCGCACTACGCTCCCCACGCTCGCACTACGCTCCCCACGCTCGCACTACGCTCCCCACGCTCGCACCACGCTCCCCACGCTCACACTACGCTCTCCACGCTCGCACTACGCTCGTGCACGGAATCCTTTCGTGAGGCAGAGCGGCTCTCTCAAGCACGAATGTAAGATTTTAAATGTACGTGCCATTACTAATGTTTAATTGTGTTGTAAAGTGCAACTCTTAGTGAGAAGTATTAAAGAACGTGTTAATTGCCGAGAACTCTACTGATGTTTTCTCTTATTTTTTAATTTATCCAATTCGTTCTTTGATACTCTGACCAAGTCGACAAGAAATTCGTGTGAAAGGTTAAGAAATCTTATGTGGTTATCAGCTTTATTACATGGATGCCTCATCCAGCTATGGGACGTTCTGACGCAGCACACACGGCACACGGGACCTGACCTGGGAGTGTGGCCCCGCGGTCGCGTGTCTGACCGGACTGTGTGTCCTGCGACTGGGGTGCTAATGGACTGAAATTTGTTGTCTTGCATGGTTTTCCCATTTATGCATCTCCTCTTGAATGGTTCTCCTTATTTGTCCAGACTCTTGCATGGTTTCTTCATTTTGCCTGGCCTCTTGAATGGTTTTTCTTATTTTTGCAGATTCTTGCATGGCTTAGCTTTTTTGTTACCCGCTGGAAGAATTGTCTCACTTTAACTTCTTTCTTTAAGAATTCTCCCATTTTATCCTACCTCGAAGAGTTTTATATTTTCTCGACCCTTTCGAACAGTTTCCCCATTAACCCTACCCCCTTGAACAGTTTCCTCATTACCCCCTCCCCCTTGAATAGTTTTCTCATTAACCCTACCCTCTTGAACAGCTTTCTCATTTAGACCTTCCCTCTTAATATAAACCAGTGCCCGTTTAGCCTCTGCAGCTTCCAGAAGTACAGTGACGCCTAAAGTTAGGGAGCAAAATTCAAAAGTTCAAAAAGTAAAGAAATGAGCCAATTTTCTATAATCTCTACTAAATGTGTACGTATATAAATGATAAACATTGATGTGATTTTTCCAGTTAATCGAAACAATATATGAAAGGCAACAATCAATTTTGTAATTTTTATGTCTAAAATTAAAGAACATTGGTAAAAATAACTGTGTAACTCTCAGCCAGATCCTGTTCCTCTCACGCTCAGGGTGTAAGATAAATGAAATAAAGATTGTTTATCATCAGAGCAGCATATGTCGCATTGGTAAAACGTTCTAGAGTAGATACAGCTGTTCAAAATTCTAAAATTTCGGAATGAAAATCGCATTTTTGGACAAATTTCCGGTCTTTTGAATGAGTTGTGAGCCTACTACTGAAAGTTTACGACTCTGATAGACTTGCGACAGGAAAAAAGTGTAGCTGACCAATAAAAACTACAGTGAGAGAATATGTTCATTCGTTGTATTGCTCATAAGAATCGCTTCCTCTCTGCAAGATGCTCTTTTAGGCAAATTTAAGATGAAATACCTGTTTCTCGGCACACTGTGTCGAGATGTTTGCTTGAAATGCGCCTTTAAGTTTGTAGGTCGCAGAAAAGCCGTTGATAGATGAGAAAACCAAGACAGCAAGATAAGCTTCAGTGATCAATCACTTAATATGGTCGGACGGAAATTGGTGCTCGAACTCTTTTTGAGGAAAGAACAAAATTTAATATACGTAGTAGCGATTAAAAGTAGTTTGTAAGTAGAATAGGTAAAAGATCCAAGTCTGTGCCAAGAAAACCGTCGACTTCGATGGGATGAGCTCTATGGTCTCTGCTAGGATTTCAGGATTGAGTACTACTCTCTTGTACATTTAAATTCTTGAGTTAATGGTGTAATCAATAAATGTCTTCTTGAAAAACGTGTGGTGCCAGCGTTACCAAATTCTGGAGTTGAGATTCCTGTGTTCATACAGGACAATGCTCCTTGCCATAAGTTAAAACATGTTATCGACTTGTTATAGAAAGGATCAAAGTATCGTGGCTATAAATCCAGCTAAAGTAGAAGATTTATAGATGAAATTACAGAATAAATGAGAAAAAACTGCAGTGGACCAATGACAAAATTTCAAGTAATCTGGCAACTGAAAATGCGCTGCCGTAACCCAAAATGAGTGTGAAATGTTTAATTCTCTTGTTCTGTGTTCATTCGTTCATTTTTTTTCTATGGGAATTTATTTTTTCCGCAATTTTAGTCCCTTGGAAACAAGAACACTGCTAATTTTTTATATAATTTTTCAGCTCACCTGAAAAGTCGCAACCTAGATTTAGTGATATTTTTATAGCAAAATTGGCCTATTATTTCGGTAGATTTTAAACTGTTAAATTTAGTTCCCAAACCTTAGAGGTTACTGCACAACCACCAGTTTGAAATAGTTCCTGTGCGCCAGTTCCGCTCGTTGCAGTGCCATGCAGGACGGTGCTGTCCGGGAAGATGCAAAGCAATTCATTGTCCAGCTGGCACTGCACCAAACGTTCGCTACGACGAGCGTGCATTTTTAACACGTTGACTCCGATTCTCCACACAGGTAAAATTACATGCCGACAAATATCTCTACTGTAAATTTGAAAATGAAGGATTTTGGTTTCACAAATTTGGTTACTCTATTAATTTTCTTTTTAATCAGAACTAGCTTATTCGATTGATGAACACAAATTTGAAGAAAACTCGAAAATTTGTATTTATACATGATAGTGTTTTTGTTACATTAGGTTAGGTTAGATGATCGCGTGTACCATATACGACCCACTTCGGAGTCATCGTGTTTATCCCGTGCTGCAATCACTATTGCAAGTTCTTTCGCTTCGTAAAGCCCAATTACTGAACTACTGAGATCACTTAAGCAGGGTTCCAGAGTTAATATTCGGAGCAAAGGCAAATTGAATACCCTTTAGAAAAAAATATAATTGTTCTGAAAATCCGAAGTAGTCATTGTGTGCCCTATCAGAAGCATTATTATAATTAATTTCACGTTGCCTAGATATTGTTATCACTTCAGGAACTGACCGAGTTTACGTTTCCTTGAATACTGCGATAAAAATTGTACGAAAGTGTGAACTTATCCCACCTTTTGTGGGCGTCAAAATACTAAAACGTCTAGTCATAAGTATAACTCAAATTAAACCTATAGCTGCCACCATCGTTGTTTATTTTGATGAAAGACGTTTGAAGCCAAGCGACATTCAGCCTTATTTCAGCTAGCAGTGAGACTGTAATTCGCAGTTCCCTATGAAATGATTTGGGTCCCATTATTTGTTTAATGTCGCATTAGGGTCCCTCTACAGTTTGCAGCTGTCTTTAAAATAATTTGGAAATTCAAGGTTAACAGTGTTCTGGCATCTGTTCTAAGTCCTGCAGTGGGCCATGTTAGTTTTCGACGAGAGGAAATTGGTGCCCTACTCTACCCGTGTTGTGCTGTATCCGTTGGCTCTGCTCTCCACTACGGCTCTCATAAGTATCCGGTACCTGTTTCAGCATCAAAGTCGGGAAAACTTAAAAAATAATTCTCTAATTCATCCTCCCTACTCATCAATCGAAAAAGTTAGAACGCAACTCTAGGGTTCAGCAGCAACACCTCTCGCAGGTATCAAACGCGGCGCTCGCATTACCTGCTGGACAATCGATTTATTTCAACTATTCTCGCTTTCTCACACCTTAGTAGTGCAGAGTTCTCGTTCTGCTGCTCGTCAAGTCTCCCCGTTGATAGACGATCACCTGTTGTGCACTTTCATGATCACCTGCAGACTATGACGCACTCAAATATTCCTCAACAGCCTAAATTTTTTTGCGATGATATTGCAGCTAACTGCGTGTACGGCAACCCAGCTGTAGTTTATGTACATTTGTTTTATGACTCTGGCTAGCTTCCTAGGAACAGCTAGCTGCAGCCTTATGGAACGGCCCAGTACTGTGCTATTGGTTCTTTTTGGGTTAACCTTCAGTGGCAAGGGCGAGTTAATTCGTTTTGACCTAATTAGCGTTGTTCAACTTCGGGAAAGGAACTGGCTAAATTTTCGAATATGAATGATAAATCTTGGAATGAGTTCACTCTTTCTTCCTTGACCTCACCCAGCATGAACCAACCAATTCAGAGCGTACTCATCATCTGTGAAAATTACGAAAATGACTTTAATATAATAGGTGTTGGTCAAAAAACTAGGGGGTTTTTACCAGACCCTTTAAGCATATTATGCACACACCGGGCTAACTTCTTGCCTTCTAAATTGACTTATTATTGATAGAGCCTATCTTTGATGAGAGTACATCTCAGAGACCCTCGCTTCCCGCGGCCAAATCACCCCTCGAACCAAAGTCTTGACTTGATGTGTTCGTCTCTAAAAATTGTAATCGGGTACAAAACCGAGCCCGAAATTTCTGACCGTGAGGCACGCCATTATATCTTTTGTGTCACCTTCAAGGGAGCTCGAACTTCTAGGTAAACTCTCCGACCCTCTAAAGTTAAGCTCTCTACCGGAGCTCTCTGGAGGCCTCCGGGTCCGCAAAGGTTTCGGACGGTTTCCCCAAGAACAAGTAAGATAAGCTAAAACACTTTTAAATTTTTATATAGTTTCCATTGGTAATAATACTCAACACGCACAATATGTTCTTGGTTATTGTAATATTGTAATATCGACATCATCATATCTATCCTATTTAGTTATTTAATGCAAGGGTTACGCAAGGGTAAAAAGGTTGAGAAATGTAACCCTTGCGTTTTAGAACAAGATAGGATGAATATTATGATATCTGCATTAAAGTATTAAAATAACTAGAAAAGTATTGTGTGTGTTAAGTAATATTCAGTTTATTAAATTAAATACAAATTCAAAAGTGCATTAACTTATCTCGCTTATCCTAGCCGAACCCGGCTGGGAAGCGCTTCTCGATAGTGTGTCGTAGGCCTCGATCGTTACATGAACCACGAGAAACATCGTACTTCTTATATACCTCCACTGGTTCACATGCTCTCGAACACCAAATAATAAATTTCGTACACTTCTTGCACATAAAAGAAGGAACCTCACGGGTCTATTCTGGCAGTTGACAGCGACGCGGTGCCCAGGACTCGCAAGTCCCAGTACTTGCGGGCCTCTGAACTCTCTGTGAGCACTTTTCAGTTTTGATTTAATTCACTACATTCATTGGCAGCGTGTGTCATGCGGTCACTTCCGCACGGAGGCCACGACGACCTGCGAGAGTTCGGAGGTCCCGTTCCGACCCTGACGTGGTTGGGGATGTGGCATTAGGGCCCCTTTATTTGGCCTCAGCTGAGGTCCGTAATTGTACTCATTTCCTGGTCCGTAGTTACGACCGTCGCCTGTGTGGAGAGGATCTTCCAGTCCACTTTTAGGGGAAATCTTCAGTTCTGCTAAGTACTAGCTGTACCCCACGGCCAGAGCTGGGCAGCGCTACTTTGAAATGTAGCGGCCGCTACATTTCACAGTAGCGCTGCCCACCTCTGCCCACGGCCTTACTCGTCGTAAAGCTGTACCCCAGAATCTTGCGACGTCGTATCTCAAGACCTAACGACGTCGTAAGTACCTCAGGACCTTACGATGTCGTAAGGATCTCAGGACCTTGCGACGTCGTCAATACCATTGCCGATCAAATTCCTTCCTGAGCAGAGCGAGTTCACAGCCCAGAAATTTGTACTGACAAGTTGTGACTGGTAAATTTATGTATCATTGAAGTTAAAATGGTTAATTCAAACGTTATGTTATAATAAGAATTTGCAAAGAAAGGCAAACTTATCAGAAAATATTTTGGGTTTTCCGAAACCATTTTATCTTGTTAAACCTGGGCATCCAGAATAACTCCTTTGCTTTCCCTGGGATTACAAGTCATATTTTTCTATACCTTTTTCTATTGGCTCGATCTGCCTCAGCTGACTGGTAGAAATTTTATTCTACCCTCAGTACTTGCTTTTGACTCTAGTTCGTATTCCCTACTAGAACTAAGAAATCAATACTTAGTGCTCTAGATTCCCACAATAAGTAGAATTTGAATTTTTTTCATTGCAATTAAAATCATAAGACTTTTCTCCCAAAAATCAATATTCATACCTGCGCAGTACAGCCGTGATGCAGGTATCAGTAATAGAAGCCCCTGTGCCCAGTGAAAACGAAAGAAAAAATTCAAAGGATAATTATTGGTAATTTAAACTTAATGGGAACTCGATCCCCCCAAAAAAACAGGGGAAAGAGAAGAGCAGTGCGGAAGTGGCTGGCCGTCTTCCTTGCCGTCCAAGTTTCGATTGCTTTTTGCTGGAAGAAACTTCGATCAAATGCACGATACAGCGAGTATGTATGAAATTCTTCAAGCCAGTCTGATTTTCCACTTTCTAATTTAAAATTGGAACTTTATACGTAGCATTCAAAAAAGAAGCGTGAATGCTCGGCAACATTCCAGAGGCGTAGACCTAGCGCAGCTCTGGAAAATGCGTGGCCCGTTAAAGCGCTCATTAGGGCGGCACCACCAAAGCTGGTCAGACAAACAAAACGGCCGTAAACATTTGAGTTTAGGTCCACTCAAGGCAGGGAGACATCCTAGCGCTCCAGCGAAGGCTGGCACGGGGCAATTAGCGACGTCGTGCACGGCTGGGGAGCTGCAGAGGGTCGCACCGTTACCTGGTTTCTGCTAATTTCCGAACCGTTACCTGGTTTCTGCTAATTTCCGGACCGTTACCTGGCTTCTGCTAATTTCCGAACCGTTATCTGGTTTCTGCTAATTTCCGAACCGTTACCTGGTTTCTGATAATTTCCGGACCATTAACTGGTTTCTGCTAATTTCCGGACCATTACCTGGTTTTTGCATGAGCGCGAGATTTATACCTCACTTATATTTTTTTAATATCGTTATTGATAATGGTTGACCTGCGTACTCATGAATGTAAAATTTATGTTTGTTTTATTCCCAATTATTGACTGTGGTCACAGCGTTACGTAGTTTCGGTCTGAAAGTAAAATTGATGCTTGTTTGTATCAAATTCATATACGATTATTGTAAATAATTGCACTGCTTCCCATCGTCGGTATAAATTCAAAATTCCTGCCTTAGTTGGTTTATTTTATTCGTACATAATTATTACGAATGTTGGTACTTTTACCTTGTTTTGTATTGAAAATCAAAGTTATGCCTTTTATTACGTATATTTTATTTATCATTACATTATTGAAAATGGGTCCACTGTACCTTAATATTGTGTTCGGTATGAAGGTAATTACCTTCATACTGAACACAATATTTATACTTTCATTGCTGATGGCCTGGCTGCGTCTGATATGTGCCTTAGTTTTTTTAATCGTTGTTTTCGAGGTGCAATTACGCCTAAAATTATTCATATCCTCGCATATTTTTGATAAAATTGAAGTATTTCATTCAATACGTGACTATTTTGACATGAAGTAAATGAAAATGTCGTCAGGTTATTTCTAGAGTAAATTCGTTTTAAAGGTTCCAGAAAGAATTTTATTCTTGATATATTGAAAAGAAATTAGAAAAACGACATGTTCAGAATCCTTCATGTTCCTTTGAATAATTGATCATGAACTCTTTCCGTGCACATATCAAGTAACCATTGTATTGCGTTTATTTATGAATGCTGTTAGGGAATAGTGTAGATTGTTCTAGGATGTTCTTGTTATCTATCCTCTTACAACAGGAGTAACCTTAGCCTGCATCATTCGACATTAAGCCGTGTTCAGGCCAACATTGCATCGACAAACGAGCGCAGCCTCGATTTAAGATCACGAATTATTGATGCATCCAAGAATTGTAAGAACAACAAACAATATTGGATCTTTCAACACGGCAATGATCCAAAGCACGCAGCCAAATCTGTTAAGAAATGGTTGACAGATCATCATTCATATATAGATGTTTTGCAGCGGCCAAACAAGAGCCTTGATTTAGATCCGATATAGAACTTGTGAAGACTTTACAAGGAAAATTTTAACACAAAAAATAAAGAAATCTTGAAGAATTGGGAAAATTTTGTTGTGAGGAAGGTACGATATTCCTGTGGATGTTTTTAAGAATCTTGTAATAAACCATAAAATAAGTATGGATACTCTAATTGCTAATAATGGCTTTGTTATTAAATATTAATGGGAGTGGGAGTGAAATTGAGCGTCATTTTTAGAGTTTCTGTTAGACGGTTCATAAAATAAAATTCTTTTTTGAACCTTCTAATCGAATTTCCTGTAGAAATACCTATCCGACTTTATCAATTACTTCGTGCCAAAACAGTCAAGTATTAAATGAAATATTTTTGCCACCTTTTTTTAGCCGCGATTTTAGCCATGCATTTTTCCCCCATTGTTTTTTTCTTATGTGATTAAGTACGTTTTATATTGTTCGTTGTATAGTGTAGACATTAATAATAGCTAACAAGTGACACAAATGAAATCGCTTTACGAGAAGTACATTAGCGAAAATCCTGAATTAAATTAAGCACTTAGAGTCCTGAAGGGGCCCCTTAGTCTCAGCTGAGCTTTAGCTTCATGCGACTTGAGCCTACTACATTGTAAATAAGTTTGGAAAAACTAGTTAAATAACATTGAAAGGAAAAATATACCTTCGTCATTTAATTATAGATATTATCTAGTAAACGGGAAGGCAAGCATTTCTAGGGTACCTGTGTTCCAAAAATAGTTCCGATTTTACTTCATTTTGACACTACACTTATAGGTTATTCCAGTGCAGAAATATAGAGATGCTCTAAATCAATAGAAGCGCTATTGCCATTACCATCTGCCTGACTAGGTGTGATTACGATCAGGTTCCCTGAAAGCAAGATGCTCTGCTTTAACCCTCTACGCCCTTATTTAAATACTCGCTGTAAATTATCCCTTTTTTGTTTAATCTTGGTGCGTTTGAATTAAAGAAAAAACATGAATGGGTGACTTGGAACACGTGATTCACGCATCACATCTGTAACTTCACGTTGAAAAGTGATATCGACCCGTTAAGGTTATGCAAAAGTTAAGTATACGTGTGGCTTGAGAAGACTTGGGTCCCATGCCCAATAATTTGATGTGTAATACAGGATAATCGAGAACATCATTGGGATGTACATGTCCTCTCTCAAAACACTCAAAATTACGGTCATTTTTCGCGAAAATTTCGTATGCATGCTAATGTTGCCAATACATAAAAAAAAATCCATTAATGTATTTTCTTTCACATGGGAATTAGTTCAGGACATGAAGAGTTTAAATTTACACGATGGCGTAAGTGATTATTGTGTTACGAAAGTCGAATGAACCTTGTTTTTCTTGATTCACTTTCTCAGTACCAGGCACAAAATTCGAGTGACTGCTGCAGCAGGAGGCCGGACAGTGAGGCGAGTACCACTGCAGCAGGTGCCCTCGGCGGCCGGAAGCGAGGACGTCAGGGGCGATGGCACGGAGACCATTTCCCTGACCTTCCCGTTGTGATTGCCAAGAGCCTCCGGGCACTGATAGGGTGGGATAGCGAGGGCAGCTCATCCTGGGATATCTTGGAACAAGTTCTGGTCTTATACTAGCACCAATAAAATAGGAATTGTTTGACATTTCATATATATGACTTGATAACGCCTTAAAGACCATTGTTACGAATTTGTCTCGTTTCATCGTGGGATACTTTTGGAACAAGTTCTTGTCTTTTACTAGCATTAATAAATAGGAATTGTTTGACATTTCATGTACATGACTTGATAACACCTGAAAGACCCTTGTTACGAATTTGTCCCATTTCAGTTCATATGTGTAGTTATGTCTTGAATTTTTGTTTTGTTCAAAATTAGGGTGAATGTGCACACAAGTGCATAAGATATGAACTACAGTTTCCATAATATTTTGTTCCTTAAAAGTTAACTTCGTGCTTTTAACGGTTAATGTACAATTTTCTTTATTTTGCCCCATAAACTGTTTGGTTGTCTCTTACCACCACTCCTTTCCACAAAACCGTTGTATCCACCGTACATAAAATGACGGAAGTAGACTCGTGTTTGTAGTTACGTAACTTCGTAACTTTTATTGAAAATTGTACTTGGAATATGTTATAATCATACGAGCTATAATTTTCAAAACTTCAAAGCATTTCCAAATAATTATATGGCAAAAAAAGCAACGCCGTCAAAGGAGATATTATCTGTGCGATGTTTATTTTCAAATCAATTTTTTGTACTTCATTTACAGTGTATCGTGAGAATTAAATAGCAATAACTTCAAGAGAAGAAGCTGACATTGTACTTGCTGCACTGATGCTCCTAAGTTTTGTGTAGGACTCCTGCACTCAGCGTGGGAGGGAGGATAGAACTAATGGTGTCTGTCGTCGTCAGTGTCCTGTAGGGGAGTTAAAGCTGACTGTGTCTGTTGTCGTCAGTATTCTATAGAAAATTAAAGCTTCTCAGGGATATCTCAAGGAACGTACGGCGGGAGTAGAAAATGTGCGTTGCAAGAGCCTGTTGTAGGTATAATTCCCGAGTCTGATCTTTCCTCTCCCTCTCCTGCCCTCTACGGTGCAACTGACCTCATGTTGCTGTTCATTTTTGGTTTAGTCTTCATGTTTTCATCTCTTCGAGGCTTTGGTAGTATTTCTTTCTGCCTATTCCAGATTTTATGCCAAGTTTGAGCTCGGTAATTTAGGCCTCTGTAGTGGCCCTAAAGTAGTGCAGCACACCGACTATCATTGCTGTCATGGCGATAGTTGAGTAGGAACTATTTAAACCCTAAATGTAACATTAATGAAATTATTTTATCAATTATGGCTTCCGAGTTGTCGTTACGAGAAGCTATTTTCAATAATTGGAACACGCTTGGTAAGCAGGAAATCATAATTTTCTAAAAAAAAAATTTGAGAAGGACTGGCTAGGGTTGTACGCCTCGGACAATTGAAACTCGACAGCTTTCGATGAAATTAGGTTATGGAACTCCGTAGAGTTTATGTACCCGAAAAATCTCCATTGTGATTTGATCATCGAAGTATATGATGCCCAATTGAGGCTGCTGTTGTAGCAGAACCCTCAAGAATTCAGAAATTTTATCCATCGTGGTCGTAGATAGTCGATATATCGACTTTCTCATGTCCATATTTGGCGAGTACTACATTTTTTCTGCGTTATTTCCTTTCATTTCTTAACAAAAAGTCGTTGTTTCAATTCGAATTACCATGATTGTATGTATCTCGTTAGGTAGGGAATATGTGAAGTGGTGCCTGTGTCAAGTAGCCTATTATTAAGCCTAAATAACAGTTTAAACACATCAAGATACTAATCTTTTTAAAAAATAAGCTTTTCCAAAGACAATTGCTATATTTCTCACATTTTGGGAGTCAAAATATTGCTAGAAATGAACTCTTCTTATCGGTGGCATAATTGTAGGTGGCCTGGCAAGATGAGGTCACAAGAAGAGTTGGTGACGATGTCATGCGTCCCTTGCACTACAACACCGTCCCCTGACACAAGAAGTTTCAGTGATGATTGTCACATAACTTGAATATCTTGAATATCTTGAAGATGTTTGGGCCTCTATGNCACTACAACACCGTCCCCTGCACTATAACACCGTCCCCTGCACTACAACACCGTCCCCTGCACTACAACACCGTCCCCTGCACTACAACACCGTCCCTTGCACTACAACATTGTCCCCTGCACTACAACACCGTCCCTGACACAAGAAGTCCCAGTGATGGTTGTCGCATAGCGTCCATTGAAACTTGACCACCTAAGCCTTTTGAACCTTTGTGAGTATCCAGAGCAGGCCAGGAAATTGCCGTTTTTTTGTAGTTCCATACGAATCGAGTCAATTTTATATAATGTTCCTGCGTAAGTTTGTCTCCCAAAACATGATGTAAAGAAAGTAAAGTTTCCCCTAGTCCCGACGAATAACTCTTCGTCGAAGTTCGTGAGTCAAATTATTGCGTCACATTTCCTAACGATGCTTTC
>VOMN01043347.1:0-14026 GCA_014899125.1 Orchestia grillus
AGTTTGTTTATCTAAATTTCCGTGAAATTTTCACGGGTCCTGCTAGCAGCAGATAATCCGAGTAAAATAACAAGAAAACAATAAAAATGGTAGTTGTACAGCGAAGGTAACATGAACAATTTTAAAGTAATAATGCTATCTTCACAATTCAATAAGTTCATCGGCATGGTAATAATCCAATGAATGCAAAACATTAGTGAAGAAGAATGGTAAAGAAGGTGTCTACAGGAACAAGGCAGGTGGGCCATTCTTGGGTTTCTACCCAAGTCACGTGGTGTCTGACACCAATCACGCACAGGCAACCGATTAGAAGGGAATTAGAAGGCAGGACAGAACAAAGACCAAGTAGAATAACTACCACATATGTTCTGCGACTACCATCGCGGCCACTAACCTCTCCAACATTGCAGAGGAAAAACAAGTCTGGTGAAATTAAAACGATCACGCTCACAGTCCCCGATTTCACGCACAGGCATCAGAAAGTTTGCTCCAACATGAGGTACTGGTCGTTTCACAGTCCTAAGATTATATCATTTAGCAAATAATTCTTAATATCACCATTAATTCACGAATCAGCACTTAAAATACTGATATATTCCTTTACCAGTAATTGTATAAACGATTTTTGAATGTTTCAATGACGCCAGCAGCGATTATGTTTTTCGGTAGTCGGTTTCAGGTTCTAACAATTTTAACCAGGGCCTGAGCTGTTCTGAAAGATTTTTTAAACTTTATGACAGTTATTCCTGCTGCGAACGTTGTTGTCCCTTCCGGCTAAGAGGACAGTATTAAAAATAACTTTAATTCGAAATGAGAGTTCGACCTCTAATTTCAGTAGCTGAGGGATGTGAAGTTCCTGACTTAAAAACCCGTAGAATATTTCAGCTTTTCATGATTTATCAGCTTTTTAAGCTCAAATTTGTTACCTTAAATTCATATTACACACCTGTACATCGTACATTTTCTAGAGCTTAGCTACATTTAACACGTTCGTTTGGATGCTCTCCCTGACAGTGACAGAGGGGGTTTCTATATTTTCGTACCCTTCGACACACCTGACACTACCTCCTACGACACTACCTCCTATGACACTACCTTCTATGGACCTAATATGTTTCTATATTTTCGTAACCTGATACATGACACTACCTCTTATGGACCTAAAATGAGTTTATTCGTCCACATCTTTGTCCTGACAAAGAAAAGTCTTTCCATACTTCCCTAGGCTTGAGAATATTTATGTAGCGTAGAAGGACGGAAGTGATTGCACTCATGAGATTTTATTTTTTGTTGAACATCTTGCTGGCCAACATCGTAGAACTCGTTCAGAACATACGTTTTATAATGTAGAGCAAAAGCGTTAAACAAAATTTTGCCTTTTACAGGTATACTATAATGGGTGATCTCACACACACTTCAAACATCTATGGGGCAGGTCAAAAGTATTCAACCAAAACAGTTTCCTATGTCTAATATTAAGTTGTGAAAGCTTTGCAGGCAATTTCTGCCCGGAGACGGTTTTGTAGGATGAAATTAAGCGTTGGTAAACTATTGCTGGTATATGAGCCCATTCTTCAACGAATATTTTTTCCAGTTCTTCAATATTCATTAAACTTCTCTGATGAACCTTCTTCTCCAGTGTTCCTCGAAGGTGTTCAATAGGATCAAGGTTCAGGAATTGGCTTGACCACAAGAGAACATTATTTTGTCCTTCATAAACCATTCGGACGTTTATTTTACCCTGTATTTAGGATCGTTAACTTGCTGGAACGTCCATTTGCATCTTCAGAATAAACGCTATGCAATCCTAAAATAAGACTCCTTTCCAATATTTGACGGTGCATGGCCCCATCCACGTTCCCATCAATAATATGAATTACCCCAGTGCCATGTGCTGTATAATAACCAAAAAACCATTATACTGCCCCCTCCGCGCTGCCCAGTTGGCATGGAATTCTACTTCTCATGGGCTGTTCCTCGTGTCCTTCAAACAGGACGCGTGCAATTACGATCAAACAATTCGATCCTGGGTTCATCAAATCAAATTACAGCCTCCAATATACATGTACTTTTCGCAAAGCTTGAACTAATTGAGATGTGATTTTTACGCAGCATGGGAGTTTTAAGGAGTGTGAAACATTTAGTTCCAATGCTATGGAGTTCTTTACGGATGTTTCTTTCACTCATTTCTGTCTTGAAGGCTTCTAAATCTGTTTTAAACTCTTTAAACTCTAAATCTGTTTTAAACTGGTGATTCAGATGATTGTGGGCTTATTTTTAATCTTCCTCACCAATAGTCGACGATACCGAACATCAATCTTCCGACTAATCACCAGACCTTGGTAAGTTAACGGGAGAGCCATACTCCTTAACTGAAGAATAATTGAATGAATGCTAGGGTACGACACAGTGATCTGCAAGTAAATTTTTCTGTACGATATTCCTTGAAAATAGAGCTGATCTATTCAGTTCTGTACATACTTTGAGACTTCTTTCACTTTCGGCATGACATTCTTCAGCTAAATGTACAGTACGATGGCTCATCAGTGGCCAACCGTCTAATTAAATGCCGAACCAAGTAGATTTTTCTTCTTGAAACATTTAGAATGTTCTACAAGTAATTTAGATGCGATGTGACCGGAAAAATAAAATAATTATAACGCAAAAGTGGTTTCACTGAAATGGTCGATTACTTTTGTCCCACGCCATGTATGATTTTAGTGCACATGTAAAATTCCGTACTTCGTTCTATCATTTCACTTTATTACCAAGAACTTGTGTTCATTCTAGTTAAAGTTTTAAAATAGTCGGTTCGCTAAAAGCTCAATACAAAATTTATTTTCAAGTGAGGAATTTCCTGCGTCCCCCCCCCTCCTGTAAGAAATCATGTATAATTTTGAGCCTTTTAATACTTCATTATTGCTGCATTTTATTCCGTTTTGCAGAATGCAGCCTCTTCGCAAGTTTAGTAATGTTCAATCTGGGTCATAAATTCTAGGCAGGCCATACACAAACTCAGGTTTTGCAGCGTCTTGGGTCCGAACAGCAAGAGATCATTTGGGAACACAAGCATGCGAGCGTTGGAATATAAGATGCTGAGGGTCCCACTCGAGCCCAGACCCGCTACACGGGCCCAAGTCTGAGCAGTTTTTGGTGTCTCGAAGTAGCGCTCTGCAAGGATCCCACCGCCAGCCGACACTGGGTCCGTCCGGTCACTCCGTGCATCCGCTTTTTAGGGGAGTTGTTTTTGCGCGTTGGTTGGCAATCCTGTTTGCCACTAATTGGCTTTATTGGCCTGATTGGAGTGGGGCGCTGTGAATTGATTGGCTCACTCGCCACCGCCGGGAGACGCCGCTCTCGGACACCAGAGAGTCCAGTGGACCGTAGTAGCTGAGACAGGCGCAGAAATCAGGCCGTGGAACTGTAGAAGTACGATCGGAGTAGAAATGCAAAAGTACAGAAACTAAAAAATTAAAGTCGGAAACTTTCTTCACGTCTTTTGGGGTCGAAAATGAAACGGAGTTATAGAAACAGCCTGGACATGTGACTGAGTTGTAGAGACAGATATNCATGTGACAAAGTTGTAGAGACAGCCAGGACATGTGACGGAGTTGAAAAGACAGTCAGGTCTTGTGACGGAGTTGTAGAGACAGTGAGGATGCACATCATTATGTGATGCAGGGACAAAAACTCTGTGACGAGCAGAATGATATGATTGTGGATCCCAAAATAAATGGTCCAACATTTCTCCCAATCAGAGTTCATCCTTACCTGCGGCAAGAACAGACTAGAGAAACAGAATAGAGACGTCGGCAGTTAGAACGATCAGCAGTTATTTAAAAATATATGGTTAATATATCTCTTTGGTCGCTTTTTGTCAAATATTGTTAATTGATTATTCTAAGTGTCCTTAAACATTTAGCCCTGATATAAAACTCCTCATGTTAACATTTGTAGATGAGTGATTGCGAACGATAGCTAGCCTGGAACATCCGAGAGCATTTTCAGTGTTCTGCAAAGAAAGAAAAACGAGTGGCGGAGGGGAAATTCTCAGGACAAATCGCGAGGAGGAATACAGCATGCGGTGCTTCTGGTGTCAGCTGACGAATGCTGCGCGAGGGATGCGAGGGCACGAGTGATCTGCGCTCATATCTGTAAATCTTATTTTCCTAACAAGGGGCTTCCAATGCTGTTTTCTTGATGTTCGTTGCAGATCTCCAATTGTTGTGAACTAATGAAAGCGAAAAATGTGACACTTTTCCGTTGTTCATTAACATTGTTTGATCAGTAGCTGAAGAAAAATATCAGGACTTGAAACTGTGTATTACTCGAGAAGCAACGGCTTTCCGTGTGCGTTGCGAAATGTTCTGCAAAACCATTTTTCTGATAAAACTAGAACCTCAAGGAAAACAGCTAAAGAACTATTTTGACAGAGATAAAAAAAAATTTCAAAGTCTTTTTGACTGATCAATGTCAAAATGTTAGAATTGTTTTGCAAATTTGCGAGAGCTGTAGTGAGGAGCTCCGTGCCCTACTGCGGCCTGCGGCCTCGGAACTGAATTTCTACTGCGCAAGAGTAGCTCCAAGTCACCAAATGACCACAAATTATCGGAAGAACGTTGCCATGACCTCCCGTTTTCCTCGTTTGGTTGTGACCTAATTTTCTATTTTCCGCTTCTCTTCTCTTCATCTTCCACTGGTAAACTTGTTCGCTCCAAGGTCCTCCAACGGAAGCTGTGTCCGCATTCAACAGATGTTTGCTTCACCAGAACACATTCCCTTACAACCTGAACATAAACAACAGTTACAGGCTTGCGTTGCAATATTCAGTAACACAACTGGCCATGCAATCACGTTTGCATCTGTACTTCCATCGGTGTACACAGGAGCCGTCACTGGAGTACTCACATAACAACTCTGCAGTACCCTGGTCCCGTCACGGCAGTACTCCGGTAACATTTTTATAATACTCAGGTAATATCACTATAGTGCTCATTTAACATCACAGCAGTGCTTAGGTAACATCACTGTAGAACGCAATTAACATTACTATAGTATTCAGGTGTCATCGAGTAGTACACAACTAACATCACTGAAGTATTCAGGTGTCACCGAGTAGTACACAACTAACATCACTGTAGTATTCAGGTGTCATTGAGTAGTACGCAATTAACATCACTGTAGCATTCAGGTGTCACTATGGTAACACAGGCATTTGAGAGTAACATAAGGGTCCAGTTTGTAAAGGTATCACAAGTCTATCCAATTAATATTCGAGAACTACATATGCATTACTGAAAGTAACAAAATTCTTTGCATGTTCACTCAAGCATCAGTCGTAAGCTTTAGAAACAAATTTGGATATTTAGTTGCAAAAAGAGCTCCTGAGCTAGTAGAAAATTAGTTGACTTTACTAATGATTGCATCGTGCACCGCAACGCGTTCTGCGCAAGCGGAGACGAGCCGCAGCGCTCGCTCAGAGCAACGGTCCCGAGAATCTTGTCTTGAACTTCTCTTGAAAGTTATCCTCCTTTTATTTACCTTAGAATACGTGATGACTCCTCTGTCTTTCATGCTTTAACTAAGTTAAGTTTTGAAAACACATTCCGAAGAGACCATGTCAAAATATCAAACATTAGTAAGATTTCATACATGTCAACTTATTTGATTATTCAATATTTACTGGGTGAAAGCTTGACTCACCTTCATCAACGGAATGAAATGTATAAATTTCAATTCAATTTTAAGGAATACTCTTCTAATAATTCGCAGGAACGCCACCTCCAGCAGCGCCGCTCTCCCAGTGGGGCGAGCTTGCGCTACAGCGGACACGAGGGTCGCTGCTCAGACGGGTCGTCATTCGGACGCAAGGAAAGATGGTCTTATTGTGATTTTGATTCTTCAGTTTACTGTTCTCTGGAGGGAGAGTTTCGAAGGACATGCTATTCAAGGTGCAGGGTGAAGGCACAGTAAGGGTTATCTTCAATACGTGACGTGCTCATTTTAAGCCCTGTTTGATTGAGGTTTGAAATTTTAAGCTCCAAGTATTTGGAATCACAACTGGACGTATTTCGAATACCTGAAACTAAAAATCTTGAACACAACTCAAACGGTACTTAAAATACGTTTACACTTCATATCTTGAGGATCGCATATGGTTAGGAAAAGAAATATCCACTAGGCATTTCTTTGGTAATATATATTAAATTCGTCTTATCTACAATTACGAGTCTAGAAATGCGCACAATTAGCAGTTTATAAAATGAACAATTAGCAGGTAATTTAGTCTACGCATATTGTTGGCTTACAAATGCCTAAACCGGTCATATTGAATGCAATTACGGTGAAAAATTCATGAAATTAGTAGCTTACTATCAATTTTATGATTAGTTTACCAAGTCCAAAACTAGCCCATGAAGAATTTTAGATCTTCTTAAAAACCGAAAACTGAGGCTTTGCTAATCGCTGATGTTACAGTATGTTCGAATAATCCTTCGAACGAATGGGTTAATTTTAAACGGTTATTAACGACGTAAAGGGAGTCATTCACACTAATGGTGTGCTTCTACGCCCTCAAAAATACGCGTTTTGATTCCTAAAATAACAGAGCAAAGCACACGGTGAAGTGAAAACAATCATAATATTGAGGAAACAAAGAACAATTTGAAGCTTAATGTCTTATCGCCGTTTGAGATTTTGTTCTCCGTTTTTCAAAATAAAAAATTACCTCGGAATAATATATTTCTCGGTTTAAAAGTGCTACTTCAGTCAGTACTGAGAAAAAATTCTTTTTCTCGACACACAAATCTCACTATTTGACTTCACCATCTGCAGGCACGAGTTATTTGCACCACCAGATACCACCTGCAGGTACAAATGGTCCGTACTACTAGGCACCATCTGCAGGTACAAAAGGTCTGCACCACCAGGCACCATCTGCGAGTACAAATAGTCATGTGGTACTAGGCACCATATACGGATACAACTCGTTAGCACTACCAGGCACCACCTGCAGGTACAAATGGCCTACACCACCAGGCACCATCTGCCACACCCTCGCACCACCTGTCCAGCCCCCGCCAGCGTTGTCCCGCCCCCACACACAAATGAGACCCCAATTACACGCAGGGTGGACTTGATTATACGCAATTATGGATCTAATGGGAATTTTTGAGAGTGCGGCCGCTGTAATACTTTTTTTGGAGTCAGCGGTTGAGGTCAGGCGGGCCAGTCCTGATTTGTTCTCGAGTTTTCCCGTGAATTCTGTCCTAACGAAACGTGTGCCGAGCTCATCCCCAAATTGTTTCGCTGGGCATTGTGTATCAGTTAGAAAAATTTCTGGGATAGATTTTTCTCTCTTTGATAAATGTATTTTGAAGGATTATTGTGTAATCTTTGTGCTTAAATCGTATATTCTGCAGCGATTTAGAATGTTTGGTATCACACATGTGATTGGCCTTAAGCAGAAAATATAGGTACTTCAGCATTGAGTATGGTCCAATTTAGCCCACTTTCGGAGGTGTAAAAATGAAACGAAAAAGTAACCAAGGCTGCGCAAACGAAGTAAATCGTTGTCTGCAGACTAAATTCAATTCTTTGTAGCTCTGCTAGCTTTGCATGACTTCCTGATGTCGCTCACAAGACCCTGCGCAGAAGACTGCTGGAAGCTGCGTTGATCTCAGAGGGGCAGTTTCACGCATTCATTTTCAAGAAGTAATTTCTGTGACAATAATCCCCAGTGAAGGTCTTCTGAACCTGTGATTCCTAAGACGAAACAGAGCTCATGTATTAGAGAGTATGTAGCAGACTTAAATCTAACAGCGACCACGTATTGCAGTTATCGTGTAAGAGTTCATGTAGTAGAGGTATGTGACCCAAGTGTTGTACGCAGTACACGCCCCACCAGTCGACGTAGGTTGGAGACTCGCTCGCTGAGGAAGGACACAGGTTCCCTGGCAGCTCAAATATCACGCATTCTGGCCCCTCATTTTGACCTTCTCAACTACCCCATCTTGAGCCACTGGAGGGGAGCTTAGTAGGTCAAATCTGATTCTCTTATGTGTGCTGATGTTGTTGCAGAATTCAATGAAAGTTTGAAATTCGCAACGATCCTAATATTGTTTGTAGGTCAAATCCAGGAGTTGAAATCTGCTTGTGAAAATCCAGAACAGTGCTGCATGACTGTTCATCAAAATATGCTTGAATTATATCCCGCTTGAAAAATTGAGAGTCGCCTCTATTTATTCCGATAGGAATACAATGCACCCTCATCATTGCAAAAGGATAAACTCAATTCAGGGATTGCATATCGACTATCCACGTAAATTCCTACTATAGATGAACAGGCTCTTTAATATTGCACTAGGTTCACGTAGGCATAATAGTGACAGTAACATCAATTCTACAGAGGGTAATAAACTTTCAAAACTATTGACTTGCTTTACCTGGAAGCCTTGGTTAAATCGCAATGGACTTCTATACTCTGCATGTTCTTTTTCGAAAATAATTTTCGTCACAGGAGAAGCAGGAATTAATTAGCTATGTATGTAATAGAAAAACTTTGTTCGTTAAAAAATGTTGATTTTAGCATATAAAAAGTGCAGCAGCAGTATTGTAACGTTGTATGCCAGATGTTAATAATAAATTCGAAAGGAATAAATTGAAATGTTTGTTAATTTTTCCGTGATTTTTAAGAGTGGTTCTTTTTGATGTCCTTCAATTACCCGAGCGTTGCATCAGCTGCCAGAAGTGCGGTCACAAGAATTTTAGGTCCATACCTGCCTCATCTTTTCTCTATTGAGTTTGCCTCAACTCTAAATCTGTGTCCCTGAAGTATGATTTGAATTTTTGCAAAATGGAAAGTCATAGGTAGCAGGATCAAACTGTGGAGATAAATGTCTGACTCGTAGAACTTTGTGCTTGTTCAGCTACTTAGGCCGCACCCTCGTAAGTCGTGTCTCTTGCCAGGAGAGTGAGTTAAATCCTTTGTACGTGGCTTATCCAAATTTTGTAAAAATCGATTAAGCTAAGCCAAAATAATGTGCGCCAGGTAGCTTTAGTGCAGCGATCTAATAATTTGTTTTCCGTTTTCGTTTCCATTTATTTCTAAATATTTTAGTTTTGCTCTCAGCACTTTTCAAAATGAGCTTTACTTTCATTTTTAAAACTAATCATTTCTACTACCTATTGATAAAGAGCATAGGAGGTAATTTTCCCCCACTCGTCGTAAGCAATTTAGATTCTTTCACGTTTAATGAAGCTATTCACAAAAACTTTATTCACTAAAGGTTCAGTAAAAGTAGGTTCACTCGAGTCATAATTAGCAACAAAATAACACAAGAGGAAATTTCATACTGATATTATATCATACTGAACTCACTACATTTTCCTGAACCCTTAACTAATCACTGTTTCTTCACGAAAGTGTCATGTTACAGCGATTGTAAGGCATCATTGTCGCGGTGGTCGTAGCAAAATAATCAAATTAGAAACAAGCAACGTACTTTTTATAAAAGCTTTCTCCCCGTTTTTAATTCTAATATTTCGCTGCAATCACCACCGCGACATTGATGGATTACACTTGCTATAACAACGCACTTTTATGAAGGAACCATGACGCACTTTTATGAAGGAACCATGACGCACTTTTATGAGGAACCATGACGCACTTTTATGAAGGAACCGTGACACACTTTTATGAAAGAACCATGACGCACTTTTATGAAGGAACCATGACGCACTTTTATGAAGGAACCATGATTAGTCATGTTCATGATGACCTTACGAGGTCAGTAATATTTAAGGGCAATAATAAACTTAATTTCGAGTTATTTCATTGTTAATTATAACCCATGTGAGCCTAATTTCTGATAATGCCCTGTGTGTATATGATAACGCCCTGTGTGTATGTGATAACGCCCTGTGTGTAAGTAATAACACCCTGTGTGTATATGATAACGCCCTGTGTGTAAGTGATAACGCCCTGTGTGTAAGTGATAACGCTCTGTATGTAAGTGATAACGCCCTGTGTGTACGTGATAATGCTCTGTGTGTATGTGATAACGCTCTGTGTGTAAGTGATAACGCCCTGTGTGGATGTAAAAACACCCTGTGTGTTCGTGATAAAATAAAAAATGACCAAAGATGGTAGAAATAATAGAATATGATGTTACAACTTTCTACTTTCTTTCGAAAGTAGAACACGAAAAAAATCATGGGTAAAAGGTTTCATGTTCTGTTAGTTGCCCTCAAACGCAGTCATCATATTGTGACTTGAACAAGCTAGTCGAGCTCGGTTATTAATAGCACTGCAGCAGCAAGTGTACGTGGTACATTGGACCCATCGGACGTAAGGCTTTATCAACACAGTGAACGTATGTAGCCTTAAAAATATTTGATTACCACTAGAAGGCTTTTCAGTATTTGCTTGTCACACTATGCCGGCACTTCTCCGCGTAAATTATTTTTAACGGGACTGCAAAGAACGGCCACATTGTTACGTCAAAATTTTCAATGCCGGAGGAAGCTTTCACATTCAGTCCAAGGACCTCCACCGGGATCCTACTCCTTAAAATGTTACGTTTTCAACAATCAAATGATGTTCGTGAATTCCCATAACGAAACATCTAGGGTGGGAAACTATTCTGGCAAAAACTGTCTGCCAAAATTTGTTTCTGGTGTAAAAGTGAGCGCAATATGCAAGAGAAAAAAGTCGCAATGAGTCCAGCAATGTGCTTGTATTACAGTAATGCGCACGAAAATATCAGCAACACGTCACCCTCCAGTCAACCCCCGTAAAAATGTTGCAGCATCGCAGGCCACTGCAATTTTAAATGTCACATTTAGAATAAAAAACTAGGGAGCATGACGCCATTGCAACGCTACAGGACATTCAGAGCTGCGCTTAGCGAGGCAAGTACAAATGTTTAAATGTGCGCCGCTCAAATTAATTTTGCCACTGTCAATAGAAGCCTTGTTTTACGACCGCCAGCTATTAATGACGCTGCTTTTAGACTGCGGCCTTTACGATTTTTGAGTGTCGGGGATTACGCATCTGATAAATTTTTGCCAAGACTTATGGCTGTCAAATGCGCTCACGGAGCGCGGCGGCTTACGGCTCAAATGAAGCAAAAACAAACTGTTAAACAGATCATAATGAAATTTTTAACACCATTAAGGGCTGCCTTTAGGTTGCAGTTTTACAATGAACATTCCTCTCTCTGGACAGTTTCGCAAGAAGTCACTGAATTAAATAGTACGCCATGGTTGAGGATGCTAAAAAATCGTGAATCTGGGAGTCACATCACGAAAATAAATACATGAAACGAAATATCAATTCACCGTCGATAAAAAGGTCGATATTCGCTGTGATGTTGATATTATGGGTGTTACTTCAAAGAATTGTGCATAATTGCAACTTTATAATCGTGCATAATCAGTCAAATACTTCTATTGTTAAGGGGGAAATAGTATGGCAATTACTTAGACGCAAAATGCAAGCTCACTTGTTTCATAAGAGGACAAGTTTCAATGGTTAAAAAAGAACTCAAACTTAGGTCCTTAAACCGGAATAGTGGCGTTGGTTCAAATCAAAATCTTTTATCCTCATCGTCGGTGTAAAAAAATGTAATTTATTTACCGCATGTAGGAGGAATTTATTGTGACAATGGTTCAAATAAAAATCTTTCGTCCGCATTATCAATGTAGAAAATGTAATTCAATTCCCCACATATACAAAAATGATATCGAACCATGAAGGTTTCCTTTAAGCCTGTTCAGAAGGTCTTTTTACTTGCTGCTCTCCAACAAATTTACATTTCATCATACCGTGCCTACTCATGGCGGGTATTATTTGAGAAAAATTGCTTTCTAAATGCCAATGACAACAGGTCGTGCACTCCCCCACTCCTCGTAATGACATACCGACTTCACATAATCGCCAAGGGCGATTTAATTATATTAATAATTATATTAAGATCCACACACAATTCTACAGAATGAACGTAATGCAACACTCATCAAACTCATTTGACGAACACAATTGATGCTCAGTGAATGATCTGAGAAGCTACAGACATTCAAACTTCCCGCTGAAAACCAGTAAAATGAATAAATTTGCCCTGCAATATTTTCATTGGAACATGAATATACATCTCCTTTGTCAAAGCATCGGCAACTCACCGGTTCCGAAAAACAAAAAAGAGTAGACAAATATGCATGTTCTCAATGACTTTGAGGATGACACATGCTGGTAAGGTCATTTTTCCAGATATTAAACTCTTCATAGTAGAAGCCCAACTCAATTATCAGAATGATAGGGTTTTCGAAAGAGATTAGTAGACTCTTAGATGCGATGGAAACAGTCTATCGTTTCCGATAACGAGCCTTTGTCATGGTATGGGCAGCAATAAAATCTTTGTATATCACCACTCATTCAAGTGAAAGAGGGTGTAACGACCAAAAGTAAACTTCATATTCATTATATTTTAGTTCTAGCAATTGATAAGATGAAAAAGCTTTTTAAAGAACAATTGTTCACCTTCCAATACGAGGGTGCACCCTCTCACAGCTCTCTAAACTCCATATTCTGAGGTTCTCGAGTAAAAAAGTGGCCTCCAATTACCCCTGATTTGAATCCTCCATGGATTTCTGTCTGTGGTCTAAGAAGCTGAAGCATGCGCGGTATTGCCATGCCCGCATTATATCGATTCTCATCAGAAATCCTTTGCACAGGAATAGGCCAAAATGCTANAGGAAGTAATTTAGGCTAAAGATACGCACACTGAAGTGCAATGTTTGCAAATATTTTCCGAGATTACAATTAAATATTCTTTCAGTCCTTGTTTAATTTTCTGTAGGTTTCAATGAAATTTTCGGCATTTATGACATTGTTTTATCTAAGGACTTTCTGCGCATCCTGGGTTTTCTTCCTAACGTGTTGTACCTCCACTTACATTCAAAATGAATCCACTTCTCGCTCACTTGTGGCATATATATATATATTTATATATATATATATATAATTTTTGTACGATGTATTGGCTGATATATAACTGCATTGTGACGCAGTAGCCATGGTTCACTCTAATTCCTACCAAAAATAATGAACTATCTTTTATAAGGCCTGCTCCATAAGCGTGGGATTACTGCAAATACGCTGGAAAATGTTGCGTAGTTTTGAAGCTTTCGATTCAGTTGTTTAGCACTCTGGTAGTCTTTTACTGTGTATATCAGCGCTTCTCAAACTATCTGACGTGGGTGGCCGACATTTATTTTCAATGCGCCACGTGCCAGTAATATTTCGTATCAATATTATTTCATAACGGAAATGATTTATACCTAACGAACATAAAAAGATGACAATTTTTTAATCATTTATTCATTCATTAGCGTGGCCGAGACACTGCCGCGTGCCGGCACCCGCCCTCGGGCCGCCACTCAGAGTAGCACTGACGTGTGTTCTAATCGATTCATACTTTTGATGCGCTATATTTATTTCCGATATCTGTCTATCATACAATAACCATTTTCAATCAACTGACCCATCAATAAATGATAAGATTTGGTAGCTTTACTTAATTTACATTTTCTCTCAATTTTCATATAACACTTCTTCCTTCAAGGATCCACTCTGGACCTCATTGAATACTCTATTAGTGACCATCTCTCTAACACTTGTTGTTCACCTTCTCATTTCCATGATCTCCTCCTGGGAACTATTTCGGTCAATTACATTTAATACTTTCCTGTAATGAGGTACTTTTTTTGACTACTTTTCTTCTCCCAGCTCTACCAATCCTGATAAAACGTAATCTGGCCTTCATTCACCGTTTGGAATGTGTTCCCCACGGTGCCTCTTCCTTTCTTCAAAGTGCGTTAAAATAATCATCCACGCTTGGCCAATTAGCTCACTCTATTCATTTTAGAGACTTCTTTGAACTGCCTTGCATCTTAATATACGTATGTACACGAAATTCATAAACAACTTTACTCCTAGTTATGGACCGACCAGGATTCCGGTCCCGGC
>VOMN01043350.1:0-18882 GCA_014899125.1 Orchestia grillus
GCCTCACTCCTCCCCCTGCCTCACTCCTCTTCCTGCCTCACTCCTCTTCCTGCCTCACTCCTCCCCCTGCCTCACTCCCAAGTCTGGTCCGAAGTCGGAGATGCTCCCTCATAGCAGGTGGGCCGGTGGCAACGCCTCCTGCTAACGACTGCTCTGGGCTACACCACCTGAGCTGCTCTGCCTAGCCTGCGGCCTGCAGCAGGCCTGCGTTGTTGCGTTGTGCGGCCTGCAGCAGGCCTGCGTTGTTGCGTTGTGCGGCCTGCAGCGGCCTTTAGGTTTTGTGCAACGCAACGTTATTTTTCTGTCTATTACGACACTCATTGAACACATTGTTCAGTGTTCCTGCTCGCTCACGCAAGCGTATCTGAGAGCTCAGTTTCGTGTCTGTGCTGGTAGGTCATTGAAAGCTTCGATTATTTGCTCCCATTTCACTTCAAATTGTTTCTCTTTATATTCTTGTTTATGATGGGCGAGAAATTAAAACTGTTCTGAACTTGAGATATTCGAAATACTTTTCATGGTAAAGGAAGCTGAACTGAATCTTTTCATTAGGGAGAAAAGGTTTAATCATGTTTCATTTCGCGTAGAAAGCCTAAAGAAAATGCGCATGATTTTGAAGAATTACTGTTTTCATTTTGAGCATTAGCATCAAAGAATATTATCTTGAAGAAATAAATTTTTTTTAGAAGTTGTTCTTTTCGTAGAGACATCATTTTTTGATGATGTTTATTATTTCCTTTAAGTGAAATAATTATTTCGTCTTAATCAAAGACATAAAACCTTGGCATTGAGGTGCAAGAGTTTTGGGAGATACAACCCTTGTGGTTAGGTGGAGCAGCTCTGGCAGGTACAACCATGGTGGTAAGGCCAGAGCACGAGGCATGGGCGGCTAACAGCATCACGCTACATCATTTCCTGGGCTCAGATAATTTCCTGAGGTTCCCATTATTTCCTCAGACTCTCTCCCTGTCTCTCTTTTTCTCGTATTCTTCTCGTCTCTTGCTAATTCCACTGCAAAATGTTTTGTTTTTGTTGTTTTTTGATGGACATTCATTTGAAGGCATCCCTTTATTGACCATTTGGTGACCTATAAAGAAATCTTCTTCCTCAGACATGAGTATTTTTAAAGAAGTACGTGAATGTCTTCGTGTGAGCCAGGTAAGAAGTTGAGGTTATGGCAGCTACGCGTTTCGAAAAAGGTGTTTTACTTTATGCTGTAGTACAGAATTGTTTTTGTGCATTCCCGTTTCAGCTCGAGCTCAATGAATATATTATTTCTGGTGCGTAAAAGTCATTTATTGCATATAATGTAATTTGACTGTACCGATGGGATTACATGAGGAGCATAGTCCTCAATACCTAGAATTTGTATCGGGTAATTGTGAAAGTAATCCTGAGAATGGATCTTGAAGCGAAGACATTCATTAGTAAGCATTTATTCTCCGCACAGCCATTTTCTATGAACCAATTAGAGTTGTTATGAAGGTCACGATTTCTTCAGTGTCACAATCTTCCTTGTTTGACAATCCAAACGTTCACATCCGATTGTCAGTGGCCATTTTTGGCTTGCAAACTAGCGAGCGAGAGCCTTGATTCATTCAGTTGTACATAACCCCCATGGCTACCCGTTGAAGCCTCGAGCTTACACTGAGGTAGTGAGTGGCTCCCCCCACGGCCGCCGTTCACAAGCCCGACGGCTTGCTTGAGGTGGTCGCTCTTGTGTTCAGCAGAAGTCGCTCTGACAGATCCAATGCTGCCTCGGAATCTAACACCAGTGCTCCGAGCTCGAGCTCCTTGGCTGGCTCAGACTCCGATTCTGCCATCGAGGAAGATAAAATTGTCCGCAAGACTCTCTTCTATCTTGTCTCGACCCTGAACGCCGCGTTTTACCCTGACTATGACTTCAGCAACGCCTCTTCGAGGGAGTTTTCTAAAGAACATTCTCTTCAGGTGAGGAATACTATCGCAAAATCGTGAGTGCTATTTGGCGTTTCTCTCGAGTGGATGTATACCAAGGACTGTTGTTTGAAAGGACATGGACGGATGATATCATAGTTTCGCTAACTGAGGCCATCACATTTCTCTTCATAAAGTCTTGTTTTCGGCGCATTTCGTAGTTTAAAATTCTTGTCTTCGCCAAAACAGTTACGAAATAGTCCTTGAATGTTTTGTACAACTGTGTTCGAAAAAATAATCATACAAAATTTGATTTATCATGAATAGGTGCATTTTAATTTTTGGCAATATCAGCCAATTCACATTTTAGTTTTACCAAGTCCACATCAACAAAACATTAAAACTAGTTTCAAATTTTTTTGGGGAAAACACGCACGAGTTATTCATGAACTCCTCTCTTTCTATTCGGAAATGAAGTATAATATTTCCCCATACAGTGATACTCGCGTATGGAAAGATATCTGAAATCCGATTTCTTTCGTTTGAAACTCAAAATAATTCTCTGCAAGTGATGACTATTAGTTGAAATGAAGATGCCAAACCTAACATTTAAAAAATGGTTTAGTAAGATGCATGGTTACATCATCCATTGAGAGATGTATACACCAAATTGACTTACCATATGCTTGATTACCACTTCGTCCATATTAATAGAAAATATGAAAGAATGCAGCTAACTCTACTGGTAATAACCAAGTACTTTATAAGCGATTTATAATTCTAATTATGAGTGAAAAGTAACTCATTATGCAATTAATAATTTTGAAGTGCCGAGAAAGACCTTCCCATAATTCAATTATAATTTTAGTGTGGGAATGGTTGAACACTAAAGCAATAGTTCTGAAAAGAATAACGTTTCCCATCTAAAAATCTCAACTGACAATCAGAAATTCAAATTTCTTGGCTTTCCTGTAGTCTCACAGTTCTTGGTATTGCAGAATGGTAGAATTTGTTTTCTCTTGCATCATGTCATGTCACAATTAAGGGCTGAACAAATAGCCTCAAAGAATTGGAGCATATGAACTCGATTCATCGTTTGGATTTAGGAGCTTACATACATGGGGGTATTTTTGCCGGTCTCATGGTTGAGTGTTCAAAGAACAAGATGAGAGCACAAACTCGGTTCTTATTGCCAAGTCTCGAGAGATTTAAATTCTTCCATATTCTGTCGTGAAAGTTTTACTAAAATTTGTTATCGCTTCTGGAAACTAATTAGGTTTCAGGCCACATTTTTGCACAAATCTTTTTTATGAGCAAAGTTAGCTAATAACGTGCTTGTGTCTTTCGTCAAGTAATATTGCTATAGCTCTTAATCTGGCAGGGCGAGGTTGTAGCCTTGGAGTTGAGCAACGTGAAGTGGGTTCATTAGAAAATTTGGGCACAGTTATTGGGTCTTTGGATCCATTTCTTAATTTCACCCTAAGAGAATTTGAAGACCAAGGATTTTTACAAATGAAAAATTTAAATTTCACACCGAAATCCTCTGAAAGAGATAACATAGATAACTACTTATGTCTTTCTGACTAATAATAAGGTATTTTTAAATGGGCTGCACTTGTTTACACCATAATGTTTGGTTTTTAAAGTTGGCAACACTATGCTTGTTGACGTATTGTTTACAAACACACCGTAAAATACGAAAAGAGGAATAGAACCCAGCACAGAAATTGGTAAGTCAGTGTTCTTCATTTGAGGGCTTGAGTTATGAACAGTCCGTACGTGTGAGTGATCAAAAACATTGTTCAATGCGACATACATAGGATTTGTAATAATCATTCATCGCGTATAGAATTGAATTAGAATCCCCGGATAGTGACTCAAATCACGAGCCCTGGGGTGAAAAAACCCGGCTGATACAGAAAGCTCCTAGCAACACCACTGCTTGCTACGTCTATCAGATCGGGACCAAGCTTAATCATAATGATTCCCAATCAGCGATCAATATCAGTACCGTATGGAGGAGAAGGCTGATTCATGTGGTGCAATGCGTATCTGGTTACTCTTGTGCATTATTACATACAGCGCGTTCTGCTTGATTATGTCAATATCTTACATTTAATGAGATATTTAAATAACTCACATTTTGAGCTTTTATACAATGACATTTTAATGTTTTAGTATATTTTAATACATTTTTAACATCATTAAAAGAATAATTCATTCTAACGATATTCTATGTTCAGGGAAATAATAGTCCTTATAATTGGCATATTCTTCAAAGTTTGTGAAAATTTTAGAATTTCAACTGATCCGTTAGATTATGCAAAATCACCAGAAATACTGAAAATGGGTAAGAAGTTTGATCTTCCTATAGACGATCGTGGTAAAATTATTTCGATGCTTGAAACTGGTATGTCAACGCTAAAAATATCTAAAATGATTCGTTGTGATCACCGCACCATGAAATCATTTGTATCTTCTGGTAAACCATGCAGCAATGCATCAAAAAAAGCATATTAATAAAAACTATCGATTTACGAGTGATATTCGTAAAATAGAGCCAGAAACTTCCAAAACCCGTCATTCTACCATCAAGAACATTTTTGGAGCGGCTGGTGCGCTATAGGTCGGTAAAACCACCAAGTGTAGGAGCCTCAATACCTTTGCCGAAGTAAGGAGTCCCACCAAAAGACTCGCTGAGCGAAACAAGTCCAACCAAAGGAGTCGGATTGTCACAGGATTACGTGAAGGTCGATATGAGGAATGCATTTTCACAGATGAGGCTCGTGCAAAGCTGGATGGACCTGATGCATGGTCGTCTGGTCGGCTGTTGAATGGTCGTTCAACAGCAGTGCACATTTTTCTCCATGGTGGTAGGAGGAGTCATGTTCTGGGTATTAATCGAATAATACGAGTCAATTAGCCCCTACAAACCAACAAAAATTCATATTGTAAGCTGTTTGAGGACGCCTTACTGCCCTGGATTGATAATGAATTATGAAAAGGTCTTTGATATTTCAACAGGATAATGTCCTTGCTCACGGATCAAAGAACGTAACCAAGTGATTTACATTATGGACTCGAAGGTCGTAGTTTAATGGCGTGGACTCCAAGCAGTCCTGATTTGAATCTCAGAAAATTTTTGGTCCATTGTCAAGACGAAGAATTATGCTGACACACTTTACTCAAGGTTAGAAGTCATGTGGGGAGCAATTGGAAGCACTTGTCGATCAATTAAGCCATCTGAGAGAGCGCAATTGACATCGGCAGTTGATTGACGTCTTAGGAGGTCACTGAAGAATGGAAAAAATCAAGATTACTCATAACCTGCATTAAAAGTTTTAGTTGTTTCGTCATTCGATTATACCGTTCCGTACTCGGTAGTAATTGAGTACAGAGATACGTAATTCCATCGATGAAACACAAAAATTTTGTTTCTGTTCCTTTGTATAATCAACGTGAAAGTAAAATTGGATATATGTGCATGAAATCATTAAAAATAGAAAATCTTGTTTCACGTAAACACTCAATTGAGAATATTCCGGAAATAGTGTGAACAGTCTTGAAACTCGCAATTTTGTTCTATAAACAATAAAAGCTCCCAGACACAAAATTAGCCAACTATTGTTTTTTCGAGCTCCTTTCGAGGATGGCAACTGCAGGGTACATCTGGTTAGGACTGTTATTAATTGGCGTGACTGTCATTCAAGATAAGTCACACATTTTGATTGACCAGCTAAGTCCCCAGACATGAACCTAATAGAAAATTTGTGGGACTACTTGGAATGACAAGTTAAAGATCGAGAAGGTCGTCCATGTATTGTGGCCGCGCTACGAAATCAGTTAATGCAAGAGTTTAAAATCGACCAGGTGTAATTAGGACAGCTATAAAATATACCGCCCAGAATTACCGCCATTTGTCATAATCTTATAGGTCTTTCAGTGTATTTGTAGCATTCTATAAATTTGTTGTTCGGAGAGGTTATATACCACAAAATATTGTCGATAAATTATTTGGTTTCATTAAACAGAACGCACAATATTTTCGGTCTTGTATTTTACCAGTTTGTATCGAAGATGTGACCGACGAGAATTTAACTAACAAACCGTGGGGTCACCAATTAATCGATTCTTTCCTTAAGTTACGAAACTAGAGGTATGAAGGTAGGATATTGTGAGAGCTCAAGATTTTGATCGTCCGTATGGCATACTTTTAAAGCGTATATTTCTTCTGCGTGTCTCAAGAACTCGGTGCTCCTTGAACAAAGTTTGATTTCTTAGGCACCTTTAAAATAATGGAAGAATGTCTCAGTAGGGTTTATCCTGTCATAGTTTGGAGAACTAAGCATTTCTCAAGAGTAATGCTGCTGTTTCCGCCGTGGAATCAGTAATTCAATTGGAAACGATAGTGTAGATTTTGCTTTATAAGCTTTATTGTAAATTTTTTCTTCGTTTTTAACGAGAAGGCTGTCGTTTGCCGCAACAAACTTCCTATAAATATAACTTCGATATTTTTTAAATTTCAGTGCTGTATAATTTTTCCGATTGTTCATTGAGGCATTTTACTATTAATTTAGGGTGTGTGATAGCCAGCTCCCTATAAAATAAACCTAATAAGGTGTTTTTCGCTACCTGTAGTACATAGGGAGCCGCTACTTTTGAAAATTCTAGGGTTGTAGTTCAATGTTGAGGTTGGTAATTTCGCGTCCTTCTTGCATCTCTAGAAAACATGAGAATGCAAGAGATACCCATGAGATTGGAGAACATGTGTGGGCCAGTTTGTGTTTTATGGTTCTCCGTGTGGGATTGGTTTTGAACTTGGTTTTGTTTTATTTCATGGTTTGAAGTAGGGAAACTGTTTCTATATTTCTGCAAAGTGATACAACCTCAGTTGCATGGCCTAGTAAATACCACGTAAAATTGTAAAGCGGTCAAAAAGATCGTTTTGAATTGCAATGTTGATTTATTTTCGATGGTTTTGTGATATGCGTTCCATAATATTTGAACCGATACGTTTACCCCTCTAAAATACTGTGGTCTGGTTGGTGATCTCGTGAACAAAGGAACAAATTTTGAGTGTTGACTCGAATATTCAATTGTTGTGTGTGACTCGTTGTTACCGCAGGTTTTCACGTATGATCAGACTCGTTTATGGTCATCCCTTCCACCTCGTGGTACGTGGAAAAGGGTTCAAGTAATTTGTTCACTTGATTATCTCAATATTGTGTGAACATATTAAACGATTCCAGCTACAACGAGCGAAACGATTTGCTGCAAGGGCAATCGAATAAACCTGTTACATGAACGTCCGTTTATTAATTTCATTTTTAACGAAGAAACACTGACGATGTTGCGCTCGTGAGCAGCACGTGATGCGTTCAGTGGAACGACAGCTGCATGTCGTGTCTCAGTCAGAGCTGACGCCCGTGTGTGACAGACTGTGGACAGCCATAGACGAGGCCATCAACCTACACGAGTGCGAGATCTACACCTACAACCCCGGTGAGTGTGCGTCCTGGTTCAGGTTACTTGCGGGCGCATCATGCGTCGCAGTTTGATCAAAGTTTCTTGTAACCGGATCAAGGTTACTCCCGAGCATCAAAGTAACGTTTCCCAAGATCAAAGCCACTAATTGAGAATAGGATATACCATAGGGTAAGGTTAATTAACTACGTCTTTCCTATGCCATGGGGACTGGCGTTCTCGCTAGATTTTGTGGGACTTCTATTTTTTGTGCCCACTCTAGTTCTTTCAATTTTCACACCTTGGCTATCTCGTTTTTGTCTTTTCCTCTTCATTCTCAACTTGCTGTTTCTATACGCTGGGAAACTTAAGTGAGAACACACCTGTGCATAGATTTCACGTTCCCTGCAGTCCATGCTAAATAGTCCCTTCTTTTCACCCCTCGAGTTCACCTTTGATATGGCTAGGAATCTTAAAGCTACTGGACTATTAATAATATTAGTACAAATTATTTTCAAGCGCCAAAGAAACCTTTGCGAGATCAAGGTTTTTTTCAGGTATGGAAATTACTTTTTAATATGACCATCATATTCTCAAATATTATTTTTTACCAGTCAAGAGTTGCATTTTAACACGTCAAAGTTGCTTTAAAATCAAATGTGAGATTTTGATCTTCGTGGTCCAATTCCCAATATGCACGTGAGGACTTCGAATGTTTAGTTTTTGAAGCGTGTATTGGCGGCGGGTCACAAGTTGTCAAAGCCGTAGTTGAAAAAGAAGTAAAGCTGTAACTTTTATGTGAAATTTTGAAACATGTCGTGCTGTAATTCTTCGTTTTAAACAGCCCGTTACTAATAAGGGCACGTAAAATTAAACGATTGTCATAATTTGTAGGAGGCAAAGTAAGGTATGAACTACATTCCTTAACTTCACTTGGTCAGTTATTCTTGGTCATCACCTATAAGAATTCAGTGAATGAAGCAAGCTTAGACAATCGCTAACATGGGAGCGAAAATGAGGATAATATGTTTTTAAATTACACGGTTGTCCCATACGGTGACACGTTTTCTCAGTGTTGTAGCCCACCACACGTACTGGAGCGCGGTGGGAGGTCCGAGTGCTCGGTTACCTAAAGTGCGTGTTTTGGATATTTTAACTCGAGTTTTTCATGTTAACATATCTGTTATGTATACTTTTCAAGATTATCTTAATTTTTTTTCGATTGCTATTTGTACAATGTAGATACAAACACCAGCCAACTATAGGGTCATAAATTGTACTTTAAAACTTCTATATCTATAGATATTTATCACATTTAATTTTTTAAATGTCCTCAAATGAGCATTCTGGGTTAATATGCGTTACTGATGCCCTACTTGTGCATTGTGTGATCATTTTGAACTCTTCTTGAACTCATGGAAGATGTAGTGTTAGCTGTTCAATATGCATTTGATATAATGTGAGCTCAGTTTTGCCGTCATCTTATTTTTTGATATCTGACTTGGTAAGTTTAGATGGCCTCGTGCATGCGATTGAAAAAAATACTGCACTGAGTGTTTCTTGAGAATGTTTGTAACGACATATCTCTGATAGGTATAAAAAATTCTTCTCAAATGCATTGCCCTTTTTTCACGCACAGATGAGAACTCGGATCCGTACTCGGACGATGGGGTGCTTTGGTCCTTCAATTACTTCTTCTACAACGTGCGGCTGAAACGCATCGTTTTCTTGACGTGCCGGCTGGTCACCAACGCTCACACCGACTCCCAGTCATTTGCCGCTGATTATTACATGGACTCGGACGTTGATTTTGACGACTAATTATGTTTTGGTTGTGTACCTGATCCTTTCATAGAGGCCTGTAGCCCGAGGAAGTCCTTGGTTTCTAGAGATTGGCCGGTGTCGAAATCATTGCCGGTACGCCATTTTGGACCAATGTTTAGTGATTGGCTAGTGCCATTAAAATGGCAAAACTGGCACGGCTCTACCTATCGATTGGAATAATGGTCTTGATTGGCCGATAGCGAACTAATGCCCAAATTATTGCCACGATAGAAAAGTGGCAGAGTAGAAGACCCGATGCTATTGAAATGTTTGCCAGGTTCTGTGTCCCGTAGGTAAAAATTCGAGTCCAATTCTCCAAAAACGTCCTTGCTCTAGATTTGTGATCTAAGAAATCTGTCGTATTAATCTATTGCATGTAGTTTCTGTCACGTTTTGTATAAACATTAAGATAGATGTTTCTTTACATGGTCATAATTTGAAGTCCCCCTAAATTAATTCAAGTCCACTTGATGTACATACCTATATTTGAGTGTGCCCGGGCTTGAAAGTTGTGTTCAAGTCGCAGTACAAGATGTACAAGTTTGGTGTTTGACGTTGTGTTACATTCTGTGTCCCTCTTCGGTGATTAGACTAGATCACTGTGTTAGATTTATTAATTTTTGGACGACTTTGTCTTGTGTAACCCTCGAAGATAGGGGATCGTTATTTCAGAGTTTCATAATGAGTGAAATCAAAGAATGGGTCATTGTCTTCTCTTCATTAGCTCTTCATCCTTCAATTTAAGGAGGGTTTCAAGCTCTGTCAGATTGAAAAGTTTAACTTAAAATATTTCAGAATTTATCTCTTTGTATCAAAATTCGTAACTAAAAAGTATCGTTATTTTTAATCTGCCCAAAGTTTTCACGTTATCTTGCAGACTACGATATCATTAACTGAAGATCACTGAGTAGCATATCTAACATGTACGATCAGTGTGACTTTCATTTACGAGGTCGTTTACTTAGTGTTGTGCTATGCGGTTGTCCAAAATGACCAAACGTTTTCAATGATCAATTGACGAAGGGTCGTTTGCCATTTAGCTCTCGAGAATCAACTATTCTGCTAAAGTGATGGGTGTGGCATGAAAAACGTAAATTTCACACGGTGCACATAGCTGAATACTGTTCATATATCTACATTCACTGTAGAGCTATCGCTGCGTATAGTTAACGCAGTAGCAATCACGTGAATTTCAGTGTTTGTTTATTGAGATTCGAAGCTTTCTAGATATATTGTCTATATTTATGAAACCAATAATTCCAACCTTTCTGGAATACAGTGGTCTGTCTGGCTTGGTACACAGCAAACAAAAGAGCAAACTATGAATATTAGTCGGACATTCATTTCTTTGGAATGTTTCCAGACTCGCGAACACGATTGTAAAACCTACATGGCTCTGTGTTCGAGCCACTAAGCAAGAAAATGGAGCAATCGGGAAGGGACTGTTCGTGCGAGTTAAAGCGGGTTTGATAAATTATATCAATGGTAATGCTTCAAATATGGTATTTGTTGCCCAGTCTTGCTGCGTTTGTGGGCTCGATAAAATTAGCTCCTAAATTTTGCGTTGCGTCTACGCGTCTTGGAATGATAACATATTAGTGAGGTAGCCCCACCGCACCACTTCTTGTCACTTCCAGACTCTTCCGTTGTCCAAAGGATGGTACTTAGTCGATGTAATCATAATGTAAACTTAAACATAATCTCTTTGCCTCCAAAGAAAATCAAACGAAAACAAATGTCAGCCATTTGTCATTCATGTCTTGCAAATGTCATGTCTTCATCACATCTTTGGAATACTTGATGTATTGTATTCTATGGTATAGTTCCCAAAAAAATTTTGCGTTTCAATATTTGTAGTTGAAAAATACTTCCTGATGCGAGTGTACCTGTAGCCTGTTTTTCGACGCTCAGTTTACTTTGCCTCTTCAGTGTTGCATGTCGCTCGTTTCCGTGCATCACGCGCGAGAAGAGCTTTCTAGTACCTGATGTATTTAAAAAGCTAAAATTTCATCAACCGGGTTATTCCTCTTTGAGAATAAGGCGATAAAAGAAATGCTACAAGAGTACGTAATGAAGTAACGAAATTTTGATTTCAAAGCCTGATCTTCTTCATTTTGCTCTCAGCGCTGGTCGACATTCTTTAGACATACGGTCAATTTTCAAATTTGATTTCCCCCTTATATTTTAGCGTAATATTGAACAAATTGAAAGGCAAACAAGAACTTCTGATGACTATGTATTGTTCTATATTATTTGCATGGCAATCGTAGCTGCTTCAGAAACCTGGGTGATCGTCCATGATTTGAGAGTAACTTATTGCATTGCCTAATCCCAACTTGCATTAGTTGCTGAAATTAGATGACCAGGGAATTGAAGGAATATATTATATTAAACCAGTGTATTTTAATTTAAGAAGGATTTGCTAAGGTTCTTAGCAATTCACTATTGTTCAGTGTCCTGTCTAAGTATATCAATGTGCTTTTTTTTTACTGTAACTTTGTTCGTGAAGTCAACTGCAGTTATCCCAAAGGTAACCGACCGCTCTATCGTTGATCACTAACTTCGTGTATAATAAATCACAGTTGATTTAATGTGGCTGCCATCATCAAATTTTAAATGATTTCACATTTGTGGGAAGCATAATGAGTTAATAGTGCACAACTAAGCAAACTTTCTGTATAAGCTAACCGTGAGATCATACAACTCTTGATCAAAATATTAACACAATAAAACCGTGATTTAAAATCTGCATTGCTGATGTTATTCTGTTAGATTAACTTGTAGATGTCTGGAACTTAAGCCTTAACAATTCTAAAAACAGACTTCGTTTGACGCACGAGAAGATCTAACTTTGAAATTACTTTGGGGTAAGAGTCATGAGTGTTCCTGAAGTAACTGATGTTCTCTGTAAATATCTGGAATCTTTGATGCTTTCACTAGTTTTATTTCAAGTTTCGTCTTAAATTTATCCCTTGTCTCTACCGTATATATCTGCTGTTCAGCGAGTCATTTATTCTATATATTCTTAGTTTCTTCTATTCTATAGTTCGTTGCATATGTATTTCATGCAGTTCTGCTTTTTTTCAACGCTGTCTTTGTATATATTTACTCCTAAGTCCTTAGCTGAGTCTGGGTATGTTTTATAGAGTATATGTTTCTTTGTATTATAAATTTTCGATTTCGTAACCGTTTATGAATATTTTGGTTGACTTACAATCTAAGATTTCCCAACCCTATTTTAGTTGAATTACATCTCAAAACAGTGCTCAGAATAATTGTTTCTCTACTGGAAGTAGTTCGTTCGCTCACCTAATTATATTTTGCAGTATATTCCTGCTTGTTACTCAAGTGAACATTGACGCAGCTGTTTCATGCTCGCTGTATCCTTTTCTTTGCGTGACAATCTTCTCTGTTAACAAATCGAGAAACATTTTTGTGTTGGTTCAATTAGAGTATTTTTGGAATAAGCTCGAGAGAGATCAGTAGTCAAATGGAGGCGTCGTACCTCAAACTGTTATGTTCTGTTGATCTGTTCCTTTTCCTTCGTTACTGCTGGTTGTACAGCAGATTGAAATTTGCTGGTCTTCCACGATCTTTGTTGACCCGAACACGCTGAACTTAGCTTGAGTACTGATTCGAAAAACTAATTTTCATTCTTATGATCATCGATGTGCGTATTCAATTGTTACGATGTAGATGGCTGCAATCAAACTGTCTAGTTCTACTTCTACGTGAACTTTTTTATCAGTTGTAGGTTTTTTTTCTCCATGCTGCCTTTCGTTTCATTGACCAAGTGATCGGAAGACACTCAGCTGAGCGAACTACAATTATAACGTAGGTTGTTGACCCGCATGGAATGTTCAATATTGACACAAAGACTTTTAATTGGGATCAGAAATGCAAAGCTTTTATTGTATATTACGGCAACAGCTGGCATGCAAGAAGATTGAAAATTTTCTGCTCTATGCATAGCCTTTTTTGCTATTATGTCTTTGGTATTTTAACTTGAACGGTTTGATCAATTCTGTGCTTCCTCAAAATTCTTCTGAACTGTGGCTGATCCTATTATATGATATGCTGTTCCGGTGCTCGTAGTATTTTTCATTTACATTTTTGCTTTGTATATTTAAAATTCGTATTTACTCAACTATCCTGCTCTGCCTACCTTTTGAGTATGCATCTATGTTAAAATTTAGTATTTCCAGTGCTAATTTACTCTCTATTGTACTTTTCTTCTGCTTAAAAAATATTAAATATTTGCTTTTTGATTGCAGAATTTTGATCGTGATGGTTTTGCTGAAAACAATTTTAATACTTTAGCATATTATTTAATAATATCGTAATAAATAGTGTATTGGCGTTATTTAGTATAAAGATGATACTCGTGTGAAAATGAAATAAGCTGCCCCCATATTCGCTGAATAAATAACATTTATTTTATATTGTACCGAACATTATGGTAATCGTTTGCAATATTATTGCGTTCCATTGGACTGTTTGGTACAGAAACAAATCTACCACCTGACCACTGGCCCTGAAATATTGAATGTGATTATTTTTTTCGATGCAGTCATGCAGCCAACAAGTATCCTCGGCCGTGGTCCGCAGGGCTTCTTAATTATCGGGTGACAATTTTTGCTCTCTCTCACGGTGACAGCAGTTCGGACTGGTCACCGAAATGCAGTATTTACTTGAAGTGAGTAAGAAAAACATCTTTTTTTTGCATACATGTTGAGGTATCAATATATACAAAAATAAGAGTCCTTAATAATGCTACACATACATACGCAAAATTTTATCTTTTGTACATCAACTAAAAAAATAAACTTTTCATTTTCATGTGGGAACCAAGAATTTTCCTTCACGTAAGTAGGTCTTGTAAATTTTCTTACGTCAGGTTTGTAAGGCTTTCTGATAGGCATGGAAGACCTCGAAACTAAGGGTCTATTTCTTAAATATCCTAATTGGTGCAAGGTGGATTTTATGAAAAAATTTAACTTATTATAAAACCTTCGAGTAGCAGGCTGATTCTATTTTCGATTCAAAATGTGCACTACAAATCGCGGAAATAAAGAGTATAGGTATTTTTTGAGATATAAGTTTCATACACTGCAAGTGATCTGTTCTTTGTTGATACCTTAATCAAACATTAGTGCGTGTCATTGTATGTCACTCGTCGTAGCCGTATGAGTTCTCCTGTAGCAACAGGACGCCTAATAATACGGAAGACTAATCACTTGATTCGCTATTTAAGCCTGCGTATTTATGTCGAGTGCGATGTCGGTTGAAGAAACCATATCTTATATTTACACAGAAATCACAAGTACAAATTGTTCGCTTAGTTTAACTATACACAGCGTTTCATTATATTAAATGCCGACGGGCAAGAACGGTCTGCTTATACATCGTATTGAGTTTGGTTTTGCCAGGTGAATGCGAAGGCGAAATATAATTTCATGACACTATACAATTCTTATCTTTTTCCTGAGTGATTCTTCTCCTACTCGTGTTTCCCAGGTCAGATGCGTGGGTTTGTTCTCTTCTTGCGAGTGCAAGGGCATCGTTCGGTAAATAATTAATTCGCACGCCTCCATACGCCCGTCTCGGAGGCAGCTCGTAATCGAAGTCAGACGAAGATGAAGACGAGCAAGTGGAACAGACCGATTCATTATCCCACTGACAGTTTTGCAGCCCTGAAACCGATGTCGTTTTCTTCGGTCCGTCATCCTCTTCTCCAGCCACCGACCCCGAGTAAGACTGGGACCTCGGAACTGATCCGTTGCAGCCGCTGTTACGCAGCCGATGCCTCTCATGCCGGCTCGTGCGTTTCGAACTGCCGTTGCGAGATATTTTCGGCTCCCCGTTGCTCATATCGAATGCAGTTGGAGCGGATCCTGACGATGAAGATGTTTCGGAATGATCCTTTTTCGATTCATTATTGTGGCACTTCGGTTCTTGCGCTGCGCTGATTTGGTTTGGATCAAACCGGACTGACCGCGGCTGTCGTAATTCTTTATTTTTCGAAGCTTTATTTTTTCTTGAGGAAGCATTAGGCGAGCTTGAGCTAGATGAACCTCCTAGCTCGTGTTCTGTTTCTTGGCTGACGTCATTCACTGCGAGTAGAGCATCGATATTAATATCAGAGAGGTCAGAGAGATCTAGAGGCTGCCTTCTTGAAACCCGAGTAAGCGCTTCTTTATTTAGGAGCATTTCTTCAAATTTCCCTGGAGGGGAAGTGTTCGCGACGTCTCGTAGTATTGAGAGCCCTTTTTCAGTCAAGAACTTCCCGAGTGACCGTTCTAAAACGAGTCTATCAAGAGCCCCAGTGGTTGCGTCGTACAGTTTCTGTTTGGAATCATTCGCTGGTTCTATTTCAGCGCAAGCTTGAGTGGAAGGTGTGGAAGATCGCGACACCTGCGAGGAGACCCTGGATGATATCGGACTTTCTTGCGAAGAACACGTACCCACGCTGTTATCCAGCGCAGCCCGTTCCTGACTTTTCTTACTCATTTTTGGCGACGCTTGAGTAATGCGATTCATTTTAGGAGAACGTACTAGCGATTTGTTCTTGCTTTCATTTGCTTCTGCTGAAATAGTGCGACTCCGATCACCTGAACGAGGGGAACCATTTTGCGTCACGCTGCACTTTTTTTTGTTGCGCTCACTGGAAGGACTAGAAGAAATTCGTGGTGAATTTTGGACACTGTCGAGAACAGAACTTCGACTAGCTGGTCGTTCTGGTAATGGACGCGTCTTCTTATCAAACGACGTACGATTAACCGAAGGCGAAGCATTGGACGAACGGTTACTAAGGGCAGGAGATCCCGGTACTCTGCCATTGCGTTGTGGACCACTAGCTTGAGGCACACAACTGTACAAATGTTCATCGTTGCGTTGTGTTGTACTGGACGCAAACAGATCCGTGTGCGACGAATGGTGACGAGGATGTCTGGACCCTTCAGGTCGAGGCATTTCCGACCCTGAACTCTCCTCGACGAAAGATGTATCGGAAGACCGGCAACGGGGCTTCGGCGTCCTTTGCTTGGAATAATTCGTAGGCAGTGTATGAGTATTGCCACCCATTCCTCTTCTGCCAACGCGAGGTGAAGGTGATTCACTGACATCAGAAACGGATCCTCTTTTAGGCTTTGGAATTGGATTTACAGGATTTGAGGCCGCAGTTGAATCTGATGTGTATCCTGTTGGTGGTGGGAGGTTTTTATCAGCCGAAGGTTTATTACGGTTAGGTTTGCTAGACACGGGCGTGTTGGCGTTGCTGTCAGAAGGCGTGGGTGGCTCTCCCTTGCTGCATGCAATGGAGCAAAATATTGAGCCTCTCCGGGGCAGGAACGGTCGACCCAGCAGCGACGCCTGGCAAGTGTGACAACAGAAGCACGCCTCGGTTGCGTGCCAGTGCTGGCCCTCGTGTGTCATTTGTCCTGTGAAAATGAGTCATATGAAAAAAAAAGAACGGTTTTCAACGTTTCACGCTACAAAATGCAATTCATATATTCAATGTAGATGCTTATTAGACTGTAACAAGTGAATTTGAAGAAAACGTTGTTACAAATATCGTTAATGTCGTGTCACAGGGTATTGTTATCCTTCTCCGCCTGTACTACACCCTAATCAGCATCGATGGGTTGTATCACAAATGATTCAGTGCATCTCGAAATATCCTTAACAGGTCACCCTGGTCTACACCCATGTGATGACTGCCTGCATCGCAGTGCATTTCTAACCAACACTCCTGCACAACTCACCCTGGTCCACGCCGATGGGGTGGTCGCAGGTGTCGCAGTATTCAGCAAACATGGAGTCGAAGCACTGAAGGCAGTAGGGGCGTCCGTCCCTCATGATGTAGCGCTGGCCCCCCAGACGAGCGTCGCATTCAAAGCACGCGAAATGCTTCATGTGCCACGCGCGGCCCTCTGCCTCCGTGCATTCGTCCGCCAAAATGATCTGCAGGGCAAAGTTAATAGTAATGTCTGAATATTTATCAAGTACAAAACACATTTAAATTTTGAGCAGAAATCCTATTTAAATATCAGGAAGTGTTTCCTATTAGATGCAGACATACTTTTGAATGCTTACCAAGTGTCCCTACTCTGGCATACAGAAATCCTTTCGAAAGCTTAGCAAGTATTCCCACTCTAGCACAGAAATCGATTTGAAAGAACGATTCCCATTATACGTGAATGGGTCAAAGCCGGAAAAAACAACGGAAAGAGACATTAGTAACACAGAGCATGTTACTAATGGTGAGTTCAGTACTTGATTTGATTTGCATTTAATGGATAGCAAAGATCAGTCGAACAATTACCTTGAGACCTGCTTCGAGAATTTGTGCAGAACGAAAACAAAGAAAAATATGGTGAGTATAGTTACAAAGATTTACAATGCCACATGAAAATTTCTGGACAATTCGAATGATTTAGAACTCTAATATTATATGTAAATAGCTGGACGAAGTAGAACTTCAATAAAAATTGATGAAAATCGAATAATTTGTATTTTATGAATAACACAATAACTGAAGGGAATATGAATCACTGAATAATGAGTAAATAATAGAGTTTATTGATCTAATAATTAATACCTAATTAACTGATAGCATCCTTTAAACTTGTGAAATACAATCAGTCTTATCATAACATTAGTAGTACAAGTAAAAATTTTAAGTAACTAGAAAGATAAAAGACGTGAACTTACCGCAAGCGGCACAGAAAAGTTTTCCAACCTCGTCGCAGCAAATAATTTGCGCTAAGATTTCAGACAACTCGTCAATACGACAAACAGAAAATCAAAATCCACGAATGTGCAGGAATGAGTAGCTGATCTCGTTACAACTCGGATTCAGTGCAGGGCTTTCGGAAAACGAGTCAAGTAGACTAGCAGATATTTCAAAAATCCACTAATACTCTGAGGAAGGTTAACTAACCTCGCCACAGGCATCCCAAATAAATTAAATGATCTCGTCATAACAGCAATTTTATGCTGTGTTTCAGACCACGAGTCAATGAGGCCAATAGACGATTCATCAAACTGTACACAGGTTGGCAGGGGAGTTGGCTGACCTCGTCACAGGCGGCACAGCGCGGCTTGAGGCTCTCGGCGTGGTGGCGGCCACAGTAGAGCAGCCCGTCCTTCCAGAAGTAGATGAGGTCCACGAGCAGCTCTCGGCACACGTGGCACGTGAAACACGCGGGGTGCCAGCACGCGTTGGGCCCCGCACGTGCTGCCTGCACCACGATGTCGCCGCCGGTCAACTTCTCCGAACACTGCCAAAAAATTTAAAATTTAAATGATTGATTCGGATGTTTTTAAGTGAGTGAATCAGAAATCTTTTCGACTGAGAATGTCTTTTTATCGAAAGACAGAGCCATTGTTGAAGAAAGTCATGTTTTTTGTTACCGAGAGTAATTTTTTTGAGACATTTTTTGCAGAAAGAAGATTTTCTCGACATACCTATTCCATTTTTGAACAACGACATTTGTTTGACAGAGCACCAATCTTCTGGACAGACTATTTATTTATGAATGAAAGCCATTCGTTTACCTGAGAGTAAGTTATTGACAGCCACTTATTTTGACGGCTATTTTTTGACAGAGAACGAACCTAACCTGACCTAAAACCTAAGCTGTAACCTAAGCTGTAACCTAAGCTGTAACCTAAGCTGTAACCTAAGCTGTAACCTAA
>VOMN01043350.1:19000-33157 GCA_014899125.1 Orchestia grillus
AACTAAACTATAAACTAAACTATAAACTAAACTATAAACTAAACTATAAACTAAACTATAAACTAAACTATAAACAAAACTATAAACTAAACTATACGCTAACCTAACCAGAACGGCGGTAAGGAAAGTCCACAGTTCAGGGGTCAGGAACATTTTTTTTTTCTCTGAGAGACCAATGAAAATATAATATGATTGAGTATATTTCCGTGATAGCAACACATTTTTGAAACACAATACAAATAATTGAGTTAAATTGTGCTGAATGTCAGGCAAGATTTGTCTGCTACCAGATACGGTCACCGAAACTGGTTCGTGAGCTGCATGTTGCTGACCTCTGTACTAGTGCAACTACACGTCCTATTAGTGCAACTACACGTCATACTAGTGCAACTACACGTCATACTAGTGCAACTACACGTCCTACTAGTGCAACTACACGTCATACTAGTGCAACTACACGTCCTACTAGTGCGACACGTCTTACTAGTGCAACTACACGTCCTACTATTGCGACACGTCCTACTAGTGCAACTACACGTCCTACACAAATTCAGATTTATATGTTACGTGCGGTAGTAGTAGAGTGGGGAAGCGGTAAAGACAGAAGGTATGGGAAAATGAAAAAATCAAATAAAAATAAAATCACCATAGGAGACAAAAATATTGCTTCCGCGCAAATTAATTTCGAAATGAACAACGGTATTGATACATTCTACTTCGGTAGGAAGCGAGATATTGTTTATAAAATTACATCGGCTACGAACTAGACGAACTAAGCTTCTAATCCTTTTCACCTACCTAAGAAACGGAACTTAGTTAATAAAATTACATCTCACCCAATGAATTGTTTACACACGGTTACCTGAGATCGACTGGAGACCTTTATAGACAAAACACGTAATTATAAAGATATGTGAAGTGACGGCCTCATAGCTCACTAAAGCAACATAGCTTATTAAAGTAAATCACCCCCCCACTAGTAGGTATAGTTATGTACCTGGTGGCAGGTGAGGGTGGGCTGCTGGTTCAGCTGCAGCTGCTTCACGGTGCCCCGGCCAAGGGATTCTCGCTTCCTCTGAGCTGAGAAAAGGCGGAGTTCCTTCTTTTCTTCCTCGCTGAGGCCGTTGCAGTACCGCACCTGCCACACATAAAGGCTTCGTAAAATACAGGTCATGACAGCGTTTAATTGACGTGTTGAACGTGACCACTCAGGGGCTGGAACTGGTGGTCAAATCGATTCATGTTTCGTGTACTGATGTTAATGGATAAAGTAAAAATAGGCCTAATAGCCCCAAGAATACGCCTCTTAGTTCGTTCGTGTAACCATATTCTTTTCTAAATAATCTCGATAGGCTAATGACCAAAACCCTATTCGTCGTAGAATTCAATTCTTGTTTACATTAAGCGAAAATTCAATTTTAAAGCAGTTGTTTTGCATTCAACTGAACACACTTCAGGTAGATATTGAAGAGCATTCTCGCGTGAAGAGCTATTGACAACCCTAAAATCGTTCGAAATCGGGCTTTGCAGCGGGAAAACATTACGTCGAGTAAAAATCCCGTACAGGTTTTAGTTAAGAAATAATAATTACTCTCAGTTTAACTCTTTACAGCATGGTGTGGCAGATCTGATACACCCTTAAATTTCACTCAAATTTATAATACTGAAAAGGCTACTAAACTGTTTAGTAGGCGATGCTTTTCACTTGACCACGGAGTACTTCCTTTGGAAAAGGAAGCTTAAACCACACATTCCTCACCACACCAGTAGTTGTAAGACATTCAAAACCCAACGGCAAAACGTGTTGGAATTAATAAAGGTTCTTTTTTCTAGTGCAAGTATAGGCCATATCCATCTCGTAACAAGCTTGTTCAGAGCAGTTATATTTTTATTGGTAAGAGCTCGATCGTCGAGTCAATCCGAGGAGTGAAGTGCAACAGAAATACCAATAGCGGAGGGTCACAACTCGGTCTCAAGTTACCTCATTGTCGTGCGGTGGGAGCTGGTGTAGCAGCTGCTTGATCCTGTACTTCTCCCCCACCGAGTTGACGTAGGGCACCTTGTCCTCGGGCAGCGCCAGCACGTACAGCCGCACCTGTTACGATAGCCAAAGTCAGAACGATTTTTGTGACGAGGTCTTCGGATTAGCGTCGTGCTCTCGAGAACAAACGGTATCGCCGCACCGCAGGAATAAATGAGTGGACGGTTATTACAAAATGACGGAGTAAATGCAGATTTCGAACAAGAATTGGCATTTTTCTAGTTTCAAAGGGTCATGAAGTGGGGGATTGTGCATGCAGAAATTAGAAGAAACTCATAACTTAACTAAAAAGCAGAAATCACGCAGCAGTGAATAGAGAAACGTTTCATTCTAATCAATTTCGAATTTGTCTGTGCAATATCTGAGCGCACAGATAAAATTAGCCATACATTGCAAATGTGCACGAAGCATATATCAAAATCGAAAGAAGAAAAAACTCCCAGAGTGTTCCAAAAAGCAATTGAACAAACCAGCGATGTACGGTAATGGGTTCCTAAAAAAAACATGCAGGAAAATTTATTTGAGTGATTCAAAATAAATTTGAAGGATACAAATTTAGCCCAAATTTCTGCCATAGCCTCATAAAATGGAAAAATAAAACCGCTCGAGTAAACCATCGAGAAAAACAACAATTCCAGCATGACAGCCAGCAGCAGTGGCCGTCAGCCAACATCGAGCGCAGGCAGGACGACGTCTCCGTCACATGAGCGCAATAAAGCAATGCTCGCAGCTCTTGAAGTCTGTCGTCAAGTGAACAGTAAACTCATAACTCAACTGATAAAGCTCCATTAATTGCATGAGGGAGAACTGGGCCCCTCGCGTTCGTAAATGTACGAAAGAAACAATTCAAATTTTCGTGAAGGTTGTGAAGCGAGCGTATTGCGCCGATGTGGTTGGTCTGACGTCAGAACGTTAGAATTAGTTTATCATTCAAACAGTTATCAGTTGACGTAGCAGGATTTTCTCAATAACTTCAGTGAGTATAATATCAAACTTTTCTCGATTATTGCGGAACTTCATTCGACTCCACAAAAATTGGAAAGACTTTGTAGCTTGCACTGACAAGAGAAGAATTAAACAGGAAATTGCTCGACCGTAGCTTCCAAATTTTGACTTAGCTCGGAAAGACTGATCTTCCGATGTCAAAGTTTCAGGGTCCTTGATATCAATTTCATGGGCCAAAGACTCTAATTACTACGAACTGAGGGCTAAGACTTTAACCTGAATTGCAATCTTTAATCGGTCTACTTCCATGGCCCCTTCCACTGCAATGTAAGTTTAAAATTCTGCTAATTATTCAAATTTTCGGGGACTTGAGCTGCAACAAGCAATCAAACCCTTGGGGAATCGAGTCCTAATGTAACTTCTATTATTTTCGTTCTGCCTGAAATTTACTTGCTTATGCGTGTTTTAATAATTTAAAATCAAACTTGGTGACATCTTCGGGGAGCATTTGTAGATGATCGCGGATCCCATATTGAGAATCGAGGCTATGTATGAATTCTTGTTAGTGGACGACCAAGAACTTTGCTCAGGGACTCCGACATCAATTTCGAGTGAGTTGGCTGGCATAGTTGGCTGGCACGACTGGCTTAGTGAGCGTGTCCACGAATTATTGGGTCGTGAAGCAGAGTCCCAGGACACAATGGGCGCTGCGTCGCAGTGCATGTAAAAACCTGCCGCGCTCGAACGCTTCAATGAGGGACGCAGAAAAAGACCGGATGACACTCGCAGAACTGCTCCGGTGCGGCGCATGCGCCACCTGCGCTCTGGCACACGCGGGTTGCCAGAACTACTGTAGCACGAGTGACTAAACGGATTCCCTAACTATCCGAAGTATACGCAAGAAAGGGGAATGACGGTCGTTTAACCAGAAATAAATTCCGCGCAACGCAAGTTGACGATAGTCCTTTTTTTAATCTGAATGAACAGAATATTAAAATTAAACGTTTAGATTACGTTGAAACTTCAAACTCTGATTTTCAGTCGGCTGGCAGATCACTCAGCATGATGCGATTATAATCATCAAAATTTAAGTTAAAGGAAGACGATGAGACAGACTAAAATACGGAGAATCGATACCGCTTTGGATTGATTGGATTGGAATCGATACCGCCGTACTACAGATATGAGTACGGTAGAATCCATTATAATAGTATAGGACGTGTACAGGAAGTTGTACGTACCTCAGCCATGAATCGAAGTACATGTTTTAACGCACATATCAGAAAATAAATCCTTAAAATCACAAACATTTGAGTCGACAGATGGAGATACTGTGACGAGTTGAACGTATGATGCTTACCATCGTATGATCATTGGCACGACTAGGTAGTAGCTAGATATGATTATTAACATGACTAGTTACCAGCTAGATATCTGGGAGCTAACAAGAGCACGGGCAACTCGAGTGACGGTGAGAAATTGAAATACCAGACGAAAATATACGAGTTAAAGCAACTGGATCAACAACCGATACTTGGAACTGCTCGACAAAACAATCGTCATTCTGACATGAATATTTGGCGCACTCAATTAATGAAAAGTACGAAGAAAAGCTGAGAGTATAACGAAGGAGAAGGCGGCTAATGTCAAGTTATCTCTTCATAAACATCAAGTCATCAAAATAAATTTTTTTTTGAATATGTCGATGCTTAAAGTATCTACAGGCTAGAAAGGTTAACGCTTGTTCAGGAACTTCAGTAAATATTTGAGTATTTTACCTTAGTGTATTTCTATGCATTTTAGCGCTAAATTTAATTTAAACTTTCAGGTTTTTTTCAATTCTGAGAAAAATAATTTTCCATACGTCAACATCACTGAAAATAGCAGAAAAGTCGCTGATTAACGTACTTGTTTCTCTTCACGTTCTTCATAAGCCAATCAGTATCTTATTAACGATTTTTGTCTAACTAGTTTAACAATTTCCACGAAATCCGATAAACATTTAATGTGAGGTTATTCTCATTGCCAGTAATATCAATACATCTTTGCCTCAAGTACACAAAAACACCTCAAGTTCAATCACTAAATTCTTGCTTGTTGACTAATTTCATTTCCCCTCACAGGGCATAGGATAGCCAAGAGGGTTTGCTTAATTTGGTTTGTAAATCGTATGCTACGAGGATTGGCGACCCTAAGGAGGACTCTGTTAGGTTACTACAGCTAAAGATAGGCCTTCGGGTCTTGTATCTTTTACGCCTAACTTGTATCCTTCAATTTCCACACCTTATTCGCCATCTCTTCTTTGCTTTCCCTTCCTCTTCATTCCTAACTGGTTGTTTCTAGACGCAGAGGATCCTGTGTAGGAACACACTTTGAGTAGAAATTCCTTGTTTTCTATAGTCTGTACTAAATGGTCCTTTCTCTCTATGCACGCGACATATTCCACGTCACCGATGCGGTGTAATCTATGCTGCTACAACTAATATAACAACTTATTGAATTTCCAGTAAAAATAACCCACAGGTGGGTCATTTCATCTCGAGCCAAACACCATCGTCGCCCAAAAAAGGCATTAAAACTGTGTTCCATGCTGGCCAGATTTGTCCATCACCTAACACCGCAGCGGCTTTCGTAACCTCGTTACTAGACATGAATTGCTACCGTAGTACTCAGGCTGGCTTGCCAAGCCGCTCGCTTTTCAGAGCGACGAATGCGCCGATTCGAAAAGCGTTATTGTTTTACGAGCTGAGAGCAGGTCTTTGACATTGAGGAGCCGAGTTCTTTTCAAAAAGCGTGGGAGTTTCGGTCTTTGTCGAAGGGGAGCGTTCTCTTCATGATCGTGAGATCAAAGTCTTTGTGGAGATCCCAAGGAGAAAAGAATCAACATTTACACGACGTTGTATGAAGTGAACAGAAAGATCACTGGACGGAATAAGCAGCGGCTAACCAACGCCACGGGAAGATGTTCGCGGAATACAATCGACGCTATAGCTACTCTGAAAGCCTTCCAAAATGAATGAAGATTACAATTATGGTTGAATCCTCCTACCTTCGTCTCACAAAATACAAACATTGGTAGCCGTACGAAGCGAGCAAAGGTTCAATAAGCAAAGTTTGTATGTTTGAAATAAATAAATATACAAATCACAATACGGAACGTGATACCAAAGCACAGGCAGCTTGTGCTTGCAACACGACTTGCAAAATTCTGTTCTTTGATCGCATTTCCTCGTCAGTTAACATGCAGCCTCGAGACAAATTTCAAACGAACTGCGGTCAGAATAAGTTTCCCTCATCGATGTTGCAGGAAAGACACAGTTCAATAAGTTACTAGAAAATGCATTAGGACCAAATGAATCTATAATATTATTTGAATTAGCTTTCAAAGTTAAGGATAAATAATACTTCCTAAACGAGGCTATTGGTTGATTGAAGTGTTTATCTAAGTGCCCAAGTTTACAATCGATTGATGAATTATTGAACTTTTGCCAACCTTTAAAACTCGTGTATTAGAATAGAAACTATAAAGAATTTCATCAAATGAGGAGAGATGTAACGGAGCTATGAAAACAGATTCACGGGTTCAGAGAACGCACCATTGCTGAGTTAATAAGCACAACAGACCACCACACTAGTTTCAATTTATCCACTACTGCGAGCGTACAATGAGCATCTTAAACACACCCACCGAATAGAGAAATAATTCGAGCAGTCAGGAAACATTAATACATAAGAGTCCCTCACCTGTTCGGGCTTCAACCCAGGAGGCACCCACGTATATTCCTCGAGAGCACAACCGGAGTCATCGTCGCTGTGGCTGTGTCTCTGAGGATCACTCATGACTCCAACTCCCCCAAAAACCCCGCCAACTCCAACTCCCACTCCCACACCGACTCCATTCTTCTTAGTGACAATTGAGCCTTGAGAGCCAAGGGCAGAAGGAGAATTTTGAGCTGTGGGTTGCGGCTGGTGATGAGAAGCCGAAGCAAGGCTGGGGGACGTGGTGGTCACGCCCGTTAGTTTGGTTGATGTTGTCAAAACCGCGGAGTGCTGCGTTGTGTACGAGTTTGTGCAAGGTTGGATACGAAGGTTTTTGGTGGGTATCTGAGAATTCGGGAATATATAACTCTGAGGATTAACAGATAGAACCTGGGAAGAGGGGCTGGACCCAAAAGGTGGCATTGGATTGAAGGAGGGACTTTGGTGAGGGTGCCCCAGCACATTGTGAGATCCATACGGAGGAGGAACAGGAACCGAATTTGGATTGGCTAGTCTCGGAATTTGTTGATAATTCTGTGAAGATGAATTAATGGATGGCACGTTTAATTGACTCGACCCTGGTCCGAAGCCAGAAGAGGATTGGTACGGAGATGTGATGACCGAAGTACACAAGCTGGGGTTGGACTGGGCCGTAGAAGAAGGGCCATTCGTGCTCATGTTTGTGGACTGGGAAGCCATGGGGGGACTGGCCGAGCTGGTGGGGTTAGTCGAGGCCGGGACCACATTCGTGTCCCCACAATGCTCTTCTCGAGGACACTTGCAGTTGCGGCACACCTTCCTGGAAACGAAAAGGCAACGTTAGAGAACTCGAAACACGGAAGATCGTTCCTTAAATTTTACATGAAAATAAATAATGAATACGTTTTTGCTCTCAAAGCACTTCGTGAAACTTCCGGTGGGATACGATACATCAATGAGCGAACGATTCATTAGCAAGAACGACTACAACAGTAGTATAAAGTCAGCTAATGACAAGGCTTGAATCAAGGATCAGTCACAAATTTTCTCCATTTAGTCAAAAGAAATGCGAGTGCATCCAAGAGCATCATTTTCAGACGAAAATAGAAACTTCCTGGTTTGCCATTTTCACGAAGGTCAGAAATCGTTCCCGATGTGAAGTGAAACTTACCACGAATATTACGAAAATTCTTATTCTGTAAAATAAATTATTTCACTGCTTATGTTTCACAACCCGTTTCACGCCTTCAATTTTTACAGAGGTCGGTGAAGCTTCGTAAAAAAATACAGCATAAGAGCATGGCGTTATCGTGACCCAAGTGCCACGACTGAACAGACAAGTTTGTCCTCCGTAAAAACAAACAGCAAACGCGTTCCGAGATTCCGGAAGTAGTGCATTTATTTAGGGTCCCGGAAATGCAGGCAATAATAAAGTGTGAGAATGTTCTCTTCCTAATTGGCAAGGTAAAACAAGAAGTGGCTGCTTAAGGAGTCGTGACTTCCTTCCAGACACGACCAATCAAGCAGGGAAGATCTGAGCTAAATTTACCAACTCGATTTTTCTAGAACAGAACTCCCACATTGAGCGCTTTATGGTCATTTGTACGAAAAATATGAACTTTCACGATGGACTAGTCGCATGCAAGTAACAAATCCCTAAAAATGTCGAAGTGAAAATACGAGATAAAGTTTCGGATTATATACATTTAGCGAAATTTAACTGGAAATAAATAAAACATAAATAAAATAAAATAAAGATAAAATTAGTTACTAATTGGATAACTATAGGATAACGGCAAAAAAATCAATTATTACTAATGATATATATTAAGATTATTAGAGAGGATAACTTAACATTTAAACAAGCTTTTTCAATACATCCCTGAGCATCTGCACTAAAGTTTTTACTTATATTACAGCAACATCATAATCATAATAAGAAGTTTAACAGCATTACTTAAAGTTTTGTGCAATTATTTTCAAAATAACTTGAACAATGATCAGTCGCGTCTTTATTACTTCGTGCTGGTGGTTTTACGATGTACATCGTTTTATATTTCACAACGTATCACAATGAACTGGTGTTTTTAATGCTAATGATTTAAATGCTTAAGTATTCAAAGAAACATGAATTTCACTGGGTAAGAAATGCTGAAAATGATGGTAAATTTTGTATTATTACTGAAATTCTAAAACACATTTTGCCAAAATTGAGTGTTCAAAACGAAGTAAACAAGTTAGCATCAGATAAATTTAGAAAAAAGTATGATTTCTCTTTAGCATAAATGGGGAAAAAAATACACGACTATATAACCCTATATACCCCCTCAAAGAGGTCTGCAAGAATACGAACAAGGATTCTCAAATTAAAACATTAAGCAAGTTGGCTGAGATGAGGTCGGACTGCAGGTAGCGATATGGAAGAAAAACACGGACGATGGAGCACAAGCAGCCTCAGTAGAGAGTATTGAGCTGTTTACAATGCTGCTGCAATGGCAGGAGCACCTAAACACCAAGGTGAAATACTTGATATGCCACGGATATGGAAAATATTATCGTGTAGCGCGAAGAAATATACGTTCTGGTTCTCAACTTTTTATGCCTTCTTGTGACGGACTAGACAGCCTATGTCAGGTGCTGACAAGCAGGGTCATCGTGTCCGTGAAAGAAAATGGCGTCGTTTTCAACACTCGAATTATTTTCAATACATTTTACGACCGAAGGCGAGTTTTGCGAGCGAGAAGAATAAAATTGCCAGCATCACGAACCAAAAAAATGAGGAAGAGGAGAAAAATACGAGTGAAAAATGGAACACTATTTCGACAGAAATGTGATATTCAAAAACTAGATGTAGTTTCCCAAGTTGAAGGGAAAAATTTTTCTGAAAAACCGTCAGAACGGTTTACACGTTACGATGAGTGAATACGATCAAAACTTAAGCCCGATTCTTACCATCACACGGTAAAGTTTCAGCTGCAGGAACAGGAAAACGAACTCGTGCAACACCGCGAAAGCTTACCTGCTCCAATGTACAAAGCGCGACTCTATATTTACTGATTAAAATATTAGTTTCCGCCACGGGACACGTGTTTAAATGATTTTTGTGCACGAGCTGTGAAAAATAAAATTCCCGAGACGAATTACCTTTTGACATTAAAATTATGGCACTACGCATTGTTCTTGAAAACGAGGATGCTGACGACCGATAATGAGTGAAGAATCAATCAATCGTGTTAGAGCCCTCATAATATTGGAGGTGATGCAATACATTCGTAAATACTATAATGGAAAACTATCATTCTGAATAGCTGGATAAATAGATCCGGAGCCCTCAGCTAACATGGCATAGTAGATTTACGTTAAATCAAATCGCTTAATGGATGACGACCAGAGCAAGTCATTACTTAGCTACCAGAGACGTACGCAGAAAGAAGCTTCACATCACAAAAAAAAAGAATCATGACTCCGAGAAATGTTTTCTGTATTTTCCCTTGGGACACGCGCTTGAGGCAATACTTTGCAAGAAAAATGAAATAAAAGAGAGGCTTTCGAGTGTAGGTTTCGAGAGCCCTTTACTCCGCATCTCTGCTCGGGGAAAAAATCCGAGCATTCAATTACGTATCTAAAAATTCTTACTTTCCATGTCTGCTGGGAAATCTTCGAGTTCATCTAACGACTGAGCCTTCCGAAAAAAGTATAATTCCATTGTAAAATGGAATGCTTAGATTACAAAAGGTTAGTAAAAACTCGTGAGGTTTGGAAACAGAAGAATAACGTCTCAGAGAAGGAAACCCGACAATCCTGACCGTATTTTCCAAATTCTTACGACCCTAGCATGGCTCTAGAGCGTCCTCACTCGAGCACCCTTTTGGGCTCCTTGAAAGCCCTCTTGAAGAGATATCGTCATTGAGTCATGGAAAAGTTTCATAGAAAATACAAGGAACCAAGAATACTTAGCCTCGAGCACCCTGCACGTCCGTCTTATGACGAGAAGTTTCGCTACATACCAAAGCACGTTCGGAAGTACCCAAATGTCATAAATATTGCTAGAATTTTTTTAAATAAAGTGCAGAGCGAATGTGAAGGCAGATAGAGTGTGACGCGGTTCTTTCTTCGGTGATTAACAATAATGACTTGAGTAATCAGTTTTACGTTGTATTCGATTCTATATTCCTTTCAGTATCATAGAATAAAATGAGTAGCATAATGTTATAAGCATACAAAATACTCACGCATTTTGAATCGTGTGCTGAGTTTTCGGGTATGAACAACTTTGATTTCATACTGTAGCTCGTGAGCACATATGTGCCCTGTTAACTACTTATGATGAGAGGAAATTTGACCTCGTGTCTGTTGGAAAAGTATTTCAACAGTGGCAAGGAGCGTCTCAATGAGAGGAAAAGGTTAAAAATTAAATGTAAACAGAAAAAGTAACCGAAGTTCTCGTGTACGAGGTCGGTTGCGTGGAACATTGTAAGAATGGTAAGAAAAAACATTTAGAAAAAAGTAGAGTAAATGAAAGATAAGACCAATCTATCTACAAAGCAAAAACAAAAAAACAGACCTCTGTAACAAGTGTTGGTGGTTTAGTAACGAGTAGTTTGTACGCTAATGGATTCTGACAGGAACACGTGCACATCCACCGCCATGACATGAATTCTAAATACCTCTTAAGGAGCGTTAAGTCTCTGAAGTATGAGGAAGGACAATACTTTCAGTGCAACCACTCAAGGAACGCATTTTACTTTCGGATTCAATGGTGCAGGCAAAATTAGCTCACCTCGGTCATCATCGAGCAGCTTCACCTCGGTACAACAACGGCCGAATTGAGTTGCTTTTTACGAGTTCGCCTCATTGTCAAGACTCCACAGAACATTGCTATCGAATTCACAGGTTCTGTCGGGCAGATTCCTGGGGGCCCGAATTTACGTACAGGAATCCTCGAGTGTGGGTTTGACTGCGAGCTCGGAACGTCGGTGTTTCCAGCGCGCATCGGAGGGGCGGCGACAGAGGAAGTGTTCTCTAGAACTTCGCTGCGCGGTTAGATCGTGAGAACAAAGACGCTCTCTCAAGGCTGAAACAATACCGTCATATTATAAAGAGCTCGCAAACACACACATGTTGTAAGGTTAAACGGCACAAGGACTTGGCAAACGAAAGGGCAATTTTAGCAGCTCCCAAGTTCTCCAGAGGCCATTGTTCAGCACTCCGCAGTTTAAAATCGCTCACCCTGAAACTGCCATAAATAAGGTAACATAATGTACGTGTAAAATAGCAGTCTCGTAGGTCGCATGAAAGAGAAACCAATGTCATTGCACAATTTTTGCCGCACTTAATTACTGGCATGCACCCAGCGGACTTGCACACGCTCCAGACACACAAACACAGTCTTAGGTTAATTTTTTACACAGTTTGTAGTGTATAACAGTTTATTACGATACGAAGAATACTCTAAGTTACTTGAGAATAAAAACATATAATGTTTCTGGTAGTTATGTATAACGAATACAAAACATGGACCATCGTTTTGCTATAGCATTTCATTCGTTGTGGAATAGAATAGCACAGAATGGAACTGAATATCATATCCACACCATGGAGGCAAAAGCAATAGTGCAATAAGAAATTAGATTGCGTCAATTACAAGAAACACAGATGTGCAATAAGAACTTAGAATCTACAGTACAAATGCAGAATTGGAGAAAACTTTTGAATATTCACGTATTCGATGAGTTGAATACATTAATTTTCCACGGTGCATTACTAAACACACCATTCTTGAAGCATAGAAGGGAATGAGTTCGCACGCTTCGTAATTCAGTACACATTTTTCAAGTTAAGAAAAACATAGACAAGGATAATTTATGTAACTTCTCGACGTAAAACTTGGGGCGCGGCAAATGGAACCTTACGAGACGTTGCCGCGCATTTGTGTTCGACGATAAAAGCTTCAATGAAACTCTGCAAACACAAATATTCTTAAGCAAATCAGTTGACGTTTCGGCACGCTTTCTAATAAAAAAGTCTCGATAGAATTGATGATGTAATTCTTACTTGTTCGTATTTTAGCAAAAATGTAGCATAGCACCATTGCTGTGTTTTTTGTAGTCCTAATCAATTACTCAAATGGCAGCAAAGCTTCACATGGAAATAAAATAGACTTTGAAAATCTTGATGAAGAAATAAAAAGTACGCAATTCATGCGGCATTTTAAGAACTCTTATTCACTGAAAATAAGCAATCCTAGACTCATAAAGCACAAGGATTTCCAGCTTTATTAAAATCCGTTGTATGTATCCCTCCTACAGGACTAGATAAAAACTTATAAAGGCTTAGATGCGCTGTAAAACGTCGGAATCAAAGATTCATTAATAAACATGGGAATCTCAAATTCGTAAAAGACTTGAGAATGTAAGAATCGTTAAAAAACAAGGGAGTCTCAGATTCCTTAAAAACCTTTTACATTGAGGATTCGTTCAAAACCTTGAGAATCCAAGATTCATTAAAACAAGGGATCTCGCATACTTTTCAAATTATAAAAACTGAAGATTCCATACAATCCGAAGAAGCTCAGATTCTTACGTCTTCATGAGAATGTCCTATATGAATTTACTCCTCAAACATTTTAGTTTAAATCGTTATCTTCAACAGCCTACGGAGAAAAGTTTCTTGAACAGCAGGAAAGTAGGGCGCACAGGACATCATGGAAATGGCCACGAAACTGAGGAGTGGCAGAGGGCGAGTGGGAGCCGTGCCACCACGTAGCCCCGGCGCTCACGTACGGACGATCGAGTTACTCGGCGCCACCGCACCCAGCAGGATCGTGTTGCGCTTCAAACCCAAATGAGTTCAAAGAAGTCATTTGTAGCTGTGAGGGAAAACCCACTCGAGCTGTTCCTGCTCTACGGAGAACAGGCGACTTGGTTTAGGTGGGCTCTAGTGAAAATGGAAAAGAGGTTTGTTTTTGTAAAATTTCCATATCTTCCACGAGTTCCTGGGAGTATGAGGAAGGGAACACTCTTGAATATTTTACAAGTAAGTTTGTCAAAAATACCTATCTGACTTGAAAGAATTTTGCGATGGATTGTTTTTCTGAATGAAAAAGGAGTGGAACTAGATCAACGTTTGAGGCGAAGAGTAATTGTTAAGTATGTTGCGGGAAAATCAGTAAAAAGAAGGAACGAAAGAAAAAGGACTTCCATGTAAATCTGTCATGAATTATAACCAAGCAAAACGCGGTAAATACTCGCATCACTAAACAAGTAGAGCTGTTCACAACAACTGCTACCTCTCTGAAAACACATTACGGACTCTTTTCACTTCCAACACTGGCTAGCTTGCGTCCATAAGAGCTACAAATTACTGAAGGACTTCCACAAGCTTTACAAAAGAGCACCAAATTTTATTTGAGACGTGGACCACACAGGATGCGT
>VOMN01043352.1:0-23672 GCA_014899125.1 Orchestia grillus
ACGAGACAGCAACACACGAGACAGCAACACAGTAGACAGTAACACACGAGACAGCAACACAGTAGACAGTAACACAGTAGACAGCAACACAGTAGACAGTAACACAGTACTGTCGCCACAGGTGACGGGCAACCAGTACGGCGACAGCTGCGCTGAGGTCGTGTCCTGGTACCTCGAGTTCAGAACGGGCTGGGTGAGCGGCATCGCGCTCTGCCTCTGCTTCCTGCAGGTACTGCGTGCCTGGTACTTCCTGCAGGTACTGCGTGCCTGGTACTGTGCTCCCTGCAGGTACTGCGTGCCTGGTACTGTGCTTCCTGCAGGTACTGCGTGCCTGGTACTGTGTCGTACCCCCTAATGGTACAGCGTTCCCGGTACTGTACCCTGCCTCATGCAGGTACTCTGTGCGTGATGCTGTGTCATATCTCCCGCAGATACGGGCTGGTTTTCTGCCATATTCAAAGCCTGTAACCTTAACGTGTTTCACCTTCGTTAAACATTCTGCGCTTTCGAGTCCAGAAAAAGCGTAACCTTAATGTAGAGGCAGCGCTCGCTCCAAGTTGTTGCAGCCTTGCAGTAATCAAAGGACGCCTAACTCGACCACGTCGGACCGTCTCGCACATTCTGGACACGGACGCGCTCCTTTGTGCGCTTCATGGCTCTGTAGTTACGCTGGTGAGGCCGTCGCATCCCGCCAGCTTCAGGAATTAGGCCTGGTAACGAGCTGGCTCCAAAGAGACCGCTCCAGAATAAAGCCCACCGCTCACTCATATCTGCACTAAACGTTGAAATTTGTATGCGTCAGTTTGTGAAGTCTTTGAATGAATGCCCTCAAAGACACGTGTAACGCGAGTACAAATTCTCTCTGCACCTGCTTCTTATGTGTGCCTTGATACCTTACCTTTACCTTTGGTACCTTTGAGATGTTTGAGCCTTCACGCCCGGGCCACACTGGAGTGCCGCCACTTTGTGTGCATGCTGTGCCTTCGCATATCCACGAGCTGTTGAACGAGACCGTTTCCCTTTGCCGTTTGGTGATAGTGAGGCAAGGGAGACCTATCAGGGATAGTGAGGCAAGGGAGACCTATCAGGGATAGTGAGGCAAGGGAGGCCTATCAGGGATAGTGAATCAGGGATAGTTTGTACAATTTGATGTGAGAACGAACTGTAAGGATTGTTTGGCTTGGTATTTTAGCCCCTTGCATGTAGCAGTTTGCACGTAATCAGACGTGCTACATTCAACCTAAGGCTCCCTGTTTGCATTCGTGTGAATTTATCCGTCATTGAAGATGAAACTTACGTTTGACTTTCCATTCACTGAAAATACTTTTTCCTTTGCATCAAATATTTCCTTTGAATTTTCAGTCGAAAGTGTTGTTCATTGTTGGCTCTATAGAGGGTTTATATTAATTAAAACTTTTCGAACAAACTTTTAAATCTTCCAGCGACACGATGAAAAAAGTTACAAACTCATTCAGTGAGACTTTTTTTCTTTGGTCTGACAGCCGAGTGCGAAATCGGACCCACGGAGAGAACGAGCTCAACTCGAGAAAGTTTCCTCTGCTAAAATTAGTGAAAAGACGGGGCCATTCTCTGTCGAGTTGGCTCCTTGATTAAAATGAGGTTCAGAACTTGGACATTTTCTCTTCTTCAGATTCGACGTGAAGTGTTCACCTCCAGAGATATTTATTAATGGATAAAACTCTGACTTTCGGTTGTACAAAGTAACGCGATGACTTTCTTGTTCATCGCTGTGAATTTTGTCGGCCCAAAGAGGCCCACACCGATAGATTCTGAGCGGACCTAAGAGCGTTCGCCGTTTTCTCTTTAACTCATTCATCATTCACGTTTTTCTTTGGGAAAAATCTAATTATACAAGTACATCAGTGCAGCCAGTCAAATTTACAAAGTTAACGAAGATTTTTGAGCTCCATTGCAGTTTAGTTTTCAGTCTTCCTTGACTTGGCACTGATACTTTATCAACATTTAGAATCCCAAATTGTAAACTCTCTTCCTGGAATTATTATTTCCAGTAAAGTACACAGCTGAAAAATATCATGATGCTGTTTACTCGCCGATGATATTACATGAGGCGTGTGGTTTCAACGTCTCAGCGATCACAGCATTGGAATAAATATTCTTGAGCTCGTGTAAGTCACAGATGAATCTCACAAGCAAGTCAACGCTTAATTAACTCGTAGCTGCTGTAGCCTAAGAACATTCGGTTGCAGAAGGAAGCATAGTACAGCGNACATGAAAGCATACATTAATTTTAAGTCAGTCAGAAATCTGACAGCATTTGAGACTTTCACGAATTTGTGATGGTGGGTACAAGGTCGCCAATAATTACATATAATCTCAAAATTTTTCACATGAATTCATTCCGTGGATAAAACACTCATGAGTTAGAGATTCTTCCACGCCCCATGAAACATTCCGAATTTTCCTCGATATTTCCTCTTGCTTCAGTAGTTTGCAGAAAGAAAGAAATCTTTATAGCACATGGTAAACTTTTGCTGAAACTTTCGCCGACATCACATGAGCTGTCATGCTGGAATTGCGTTTCCAGAAGTAGAGCACCGTAAACTTGTATAATATCTATTGATCTGGTCAACTATGCATAAAAAAGTATCGTTCCCCGTTCGCAGCTCTCGGAAGTTTAATATCTAATTCTGCCTTCGCCAAACAAAGCTTTGATCGCGTCAGTACTCGAGTCAGCGATCAGTGAGTGCACCCAGCAATTGCTTCGATTTTGCTCTGAATTTAATTGTTGTCTCTATCGATTTCGTAATAACGGTAATTGAAATCTTTCATCTCTCGCGCTGCTGCAGCTCCAGTGTTGATGGATAACAGAGATTGGGTTTTGTTTAATTCATATTACGGACTTAGTCGAGAACGTAACAAAATAGCAGTTACCTGTTAATTAAATGTCAAAAAAGATGAACATGAAGCATTTTTATTCACAGACCTCTTCATCGCACCATTTTCGAATATGAGTTTACAGCATGACTTATTATTCCCAACTATTTCAGCTCAAAACATTATTTCATCGCATATGTGTTCAAAGTAGAACACATATGAGAGGATCAAATGGTATTATGCATAATTTGGCTGACTCCTTTTCCTAATAGCTTCGATCAAATATCTGTTACAAGCAGCCGTTTGCTTCGGTGGAGTCCCACTCGAAATGAGAGCGCAGGTACTTCTGACGAGTTCGATTGCCATCTCGCTCACAAACGATTTGAATCTCAGTGTGAAGAGTTGAGTGAGCTGTGACGCCGAGTGTCTGCGGTGGAGGTGGCCGTGTGCCACGAGACCTCGTAGTGTGTCACGTGTGACGCACTTAGGTAACTCAAGCATTCACTCGAAGCCGCTCCTTCTTCAAAATGGTTTATTTTCTCTATAGTTCTACTGTAACTACAGCAGCTGCGTCTTTACAGTAGCTGTGGCTTTACAGCAGCTGTGGTTTTGCAGTAGTTGTGGCTTTACAGCAGCTGTGGCTTTACAGCAGCTGTGCGATTATGTTTCTATTGTAAAAATCACAAAGTAAAGAGCGTTTGAGAATACAATGTGTGGTGTCAACTACATATAGTTAAAATAAAAATGTATTTCTACGTTAATAAATATAGACTTGACATTGAGTTTATTACGTTTAAAACTTGTTTGTTAGCATGCATGTAGGAGTGATGACGAAATAAATAAGCCTCATTTTCTCCTGGTAATGGGAAAAGATTCACTTCCTTCCGCCTGTATTTGTAAAATATTCAGTTTCGAAATATACAGGCATTTTTTAGGAAGTTACACCGTCTCACAAAGTGAAAGATACTGAATTTTTGCGCAGTTATTCACCTTGCTGTTTGCCGTCTGCATCTACCACGGGTCAAAAGAAAGGCGACGGATCTACAAAGAAGTCTACCAGTACTGAGTAGACGCGCTTCGGCCGGCCGCCTTGTGCCAGGAAGAAACTCTTCGTACGACACGTGTGGACGTGTCACTTCCATCCTGTCGTGCACTTTTACATGGCCAAGCGTATTTATATGACCAAGTGTATTTACATGCCCAAGCTCATTACAGCAGAGCAACGGTTCCGACTCCTGAGGATCTTGAGAGTATTTTCATAACAGGACTCATAGCGCCTTTGAGTTATCTAGAAATCTTGAATTAATGTAGTACTAAGATGATTTTTATGTTCGTAGTTCTAAGCAAAAAGCTGCATGGGAGTATTGTCTCAGCCATCACAAGTTCAGTTTACACTTCACGTGAGCTCACTTCAGTTAACATACTCTAATATCATCGTGCAATTGTGAATGCTCAATACGGAGTTGTTGATTTCCAACCGATTTCTGACGTAGGATTGCAACGCTTTAAATTAACCGTCTTAAACATTCGTGATTTAATAGAACAATTGTTTAACTCCTAATTTGCACATCTGTTTGAACAGTATTTGTCTTCGTTTAAAATTTCAACGTGAAATGTTACAAGTCGCAGTTTTCTCATCGATTCGAACGACATAACATTGAGCCTGATATGATTGTGCAAGATAACTTCTCGCTGTATTCTTTATAGAATGATGACTTTCTCAAATTTTCAAAACCGTCGGTGTGCCATAGACATGTGTATAAAACGGATAATCACAATCCCGATTTCACTTGATTCAACCCATATAATTGTTCTCAACAAATTGCCGTGCAAAACAAAGTTACTGGATAAAAACAACGAAGGGTAAGCTCCTTGTAATATACTGTTATCTCTTCGTAAAGCCGAATCGTATACGTATGAGGACATTGATAAGTATTTTCGATGTTGAATATTGTACACTTTTTTTTATAGAGCTTCATATTGAAGCATTATGCGGATCACCTGCTCCACAATGGAGGGAAATTTTCAGATATTTTAATGGCTTTAATGACCTAATTTGTGATGTAGAGAGGTCGTCTCATGTTTCTGTAGGGCATAAATGATGAATGTTTTTAAGTATGAATGTACGTGAAGAGCTGAGGTAAATTTTCTCCTAACTCTGTCTCTTAATTATTTAATCAGCTACTACACATATCAAGCGTTTTTTTCACATACCTCGAATTTTCTTGAAGGGCATTCGTTCTTGACACTCATTTTCGATTCTCTGCTGCAATCGTGTTCACCTGACGAATTTTTCTAGATTGTACAATGGGCTCAGGACCTTTGATACGATATTTCTCGACAATTAAATAAAAACTAAGTGTTCGACCCAGCCTCCAAGTCCCTTTTACATGATTCTGGAACATATCTTGAATAAAAAACAGCACGGTCAATTTATTGAAAATCAAATACCTTAACGCCTCCTGCAATATTTGCCCAGGAGAGCCCTTTGAAAGAAATAATAACGTATGTACGTACAAGAAATCACGCCATAAAATGAATATGAAAATCTTACAGAAAATCCAAGGCGCTAAATTATCATCTCGTTTGTTTGTTTATTAATTATCATCTCGTCAAACTGTGCGTGCAATGAAGGACGTAAAGCCAAGATTTGAGCTGTAATTGAAAAAATTAACAGGCATTGTGTGTCAATCGAAATATTTGTTCTTCTTTTTAATGGTTCTACATCAGTATAAAATGTCTCCACCAAATTAATAATTTTAAGAATAGTTAATCGTTAATTAATAAATTTATGAATTACTTATTCGAATAACGTTGTCATACTTACATATGCCCCGCTCTGTATGTTACTCGTAAATGAATAAGTTCAATTTCCGCGTAACCATTGACATCACAGCCGACAATCTCGACCAAATCGCTACAACGGCAGAATTTTAAGCCATTCCTGAACTCATTAGCAAAGTAATGAGAAAAATGAGAGAAAGAAGTAAACAGGGCCCGAGAACGTGATGGGTCACTGTACGCATTTAAGCAAGAACATAAGAGCTTTCAATGTAGTTTCATTAAGAAATTAATTTGAGGAAATTGGCGTTTATATTAATGAGCGAAGGATATTTGTTTGTATTTGCTTACTCAAAAACGTAGTTTAAGTTAAAGTAAGTCAGGAAGCTTGTGTATCTTTCGCAGGTAAATAAAAGTTGGCTTCCGTTTCGAACCTTTCTGCGTTCGAACCTAACTTTGAAAAAAAAACTTTAATCTGAAAGTAAATGATGAATTAGGCAAATAAAATAAGACTAAGTTGAGCTGTCTTACTACGGTCGAAAGCCTTTGAGTTAACAGCATAAAAATTGGTAGCAAAGTTTTATTCACGCTGTAGACGAGAGTTGGTCTTTCACTCCAGGCCACTTACAGCACGAGTTCGTTAGCTGAAGACCTGAAAAGTACCTTATGTTTAGTGTCTTTTTTAGTTTTTAGCGGTTATAGTGATCATCTTTCGTGTCTGCTTATGGAGAAATGCTCGTATACTTCTTTCGTGGAAAGCCACCGTACTGATCAAATCTTAAGCATAAATAAATATACCAGGGAAAATACACCAAGAAATACTTTCTCTCATGAAGGAAATATTCCAATTGCTTCCATTATAACTATCTTTAATGTTAAAAATAATCATATTCCGATAAAACCCTACGGTTATATGAAATAACTATTTTCAACAACGAACGTGCAAATTTATATTATAACTCAGGATTCACATAGAAAAAAACATAAAAATCTAAAAGCATTTTAAACAGATGCAAAGTGTTTGACTCTTTATATCTTTCATGAAATTATTTCCGTAGTTCCACAAATATTGTCAAGCATTTACACTCTTGAAATTTGTATTAAAAATGGATATTGCATAGGCTCTCAAGTCCTTTTAAATTAATGCATGCCCTCTGAAGAATAAATCTTTCAACCTGTACATGATGCATCGGACAACTAGGGAACGGCGATGTTCGACTCACAAAAAAAGGTACTGAGTACATCCTACTAAATTTCACGGGCCATACTTCGAGTTTATGCGATTAAAAGTGAAGCAGCAAGGCCCATAAAATGAGATCTTTCCTCGTGAAAGAGTTTGGAGAACCGTCGAGATTTCGAGACCTCACGAAATGGCTTGTCCCTCTCAAAGTGGACAGGATTGTCAACTCCGTTACTCCAAATACAGTCACTAGAATGCAGAGATTGCCTAGGATTTTCAACTGATTGCGATCATGTTAAAAGTAGATATTCTGGTTTCTGCCCAGGAATTTGCTTCTTATTTCCAAACTTGAAATGACGGATTACATGAAGAGTTCAATAAGTTCAAAAAAAAAATAGTTTATGAAAAATAGTCAAAACGGGAGAGACTGTCGTAGCAAACAAACCGATTATAAACGATAATTCCTAAATGAATTCGGAATGACTTTAATTGTTTCGAAGTAGTTTTCAATGCTTCTGGGTAGTTGATGGGTTGACAGGAAATATTATATAGAAAATATTTTTCGTGAAAGCCAATGAAAAGCGAAGACGATCATTTTTCCAATGTTCATTTTTATTCGCAATGGAAATGACTGAGGTAGAAAAATAGCTTAAAATATATGGTAAAAATACAATTATTTGAAAAGATTGATAAGTACACTGATCATACCTTGCAATTTAAAAATATGGAAATAAGTACTAGGACCGTAAAATCATTTACATGTATAGACTGTTCGAGCTCATGCCCATTTTCAATCAATCTGTAAAAAGCGTCGGCTCATGGAATGACCCGTCGTGCTGGTTCGAGAACGGCAATCATGTTTCTCATTTTCATTCCCTTCCATATCTTCCCTGAATTCTTTACGATAGGAAAATACGCGAACCATTAACAATGTTTTATCCTTGAACCGGAAAGTAAATTTTTGCAAAATTTGAATTGCTCTTGTACCTTCACGAGCAAGAAATTTAATTCCGATGTGTTTTGTGGTGAAGGAGTGGACCCGCTGCCACCACACCAATAGCAGTGCTAGTAAACTAGTCAGAACTCCGCATGAATAAGTAAATGAGCTACATACCATACTCCAGACTTTGCTACAATCACACTCTAGGAACGCCCGCTCGCTCTTTTCAAGCGTAATGCTCTCAAAAACATAAATCTCTTTCATGTTTGATTGACTCACGTCTACACTCGTAATTTCAATTGTGCGCATTGTGCATCACATGGGTTCAAACCAATGAATTCTTTCCATGAATGTCGCTGAGGAAACCGTCGCAGCAAATCCGCGAGACATATCTTTGAGTCTCCTACCGGGTGTTACATCAGAAAACTCTATTTGAGCGACCTTTATGAACAAAACGTTACCACCGATTTATTTAAAGTAACACTCATTTGCGTATAATTCAGATTTCTGTAGTATCGACACGTACAAAGTGTAGCCATTCCGCAATTTCAAGTAGAGTGCTAACCGAATGAAAATAATAACTCGGTGGTTTTCATTTTATTTTCAACTCATGTACTGTAGCATTTTGTACGTACATTTACAGAAGTTTACTCATACTGCCTCTTACAGGTTTGTTGAAAATGAGCCTAGGCTCGAAAAGTTCAAATTAAATTATTTTAATGATTTTCAATACTTTCAAACGTAGGTGCTGAACCTCGTTAAGATACATGGTATAATAAATGCTACAATGTCTATAAAGTGCATAAAGAACAAATTCCCCCATACCTTGAGAATTCAAATAATCACCTTGTAGTTTTTTGCAGGATGACGTTGCATGCCGCACAGTGAAGCCTAACGAAATCTTTTTTTTTTTCTAGATAATGTCACTATGATGGTAGGACTACACACAGCTCAGATTTCAATTCACTAGAGAATATCTGAAAGGTATTGAATGAAAAATTCAAGGCTACGAACCCGCAAAATTTAAAGAACTTAAGGAAAATTTGTAAAAAAATGGATAAAATACCTGTTGAAAAATTCAAGACTTGCGTTTCTTCTGCCGTAAAATATGGTAGACTGTTGAACGTAAGAGGCGACATGCAAGCATTGATAAATATATATTTTTTTGTCTCCGAATAAGAGATTTTCTTCGTTGAGCTGATCATCTAGCTTCAGCGGCCATATTTCCCAAGTTGCTGTCAAATAGAATGATAACTTTTAAAAATAAGTTAAGCGGATCAGTAAGTTGAAAAATCATGTATTCATTAAAAAATAATTCAGAACAATTCCCAAACTACAAAAAGTTCCAATTGAGTTGGGTAGACACGTTTTAATGAATTTTAAAAGTCTTTCAGCGGCATTCTCATAATTTTACCCTTTACTGTATATAAGTTCATTGATGAATTGCGACGGAAACTTCCATTATTTACAAATTATTGAACTTCTTATCTTTCTCGGTCGAAACATTCACGCACGCTTGAAGGTTCTGGAATTTTTACAATAAGATGTCTTTTCTACTCACCGGATTTTGTAGTTTTCAGTTGAGGTTCATGATAACAAAGATAAAATAAAGACGCAGTACAAACCTTAATCCGAAATAAGGGTGATGATTCATCGGGGCCGAGTGTGTTGCCAGTGTTCAGAGTTTTTGTTTGCGTGTTCTTCGTAAAACCGTTCGCTAGAGGGCGCTATCCAATCTTTGCGATCAAACGCTCAATTTCTTGTTGTTCATGGAGCGTTCGAAGATTCATGAGCAGTGGCTTACGAGCCTTGCTGCCATAAAATAGCAATGTAGCTCTCAGTGCAATACGCTGCTCTCCTCCCTCTCTTTTCTTTGCTTCTATGGAAGAATTGCGTTCAAAGCCTACCGAACGAGCTTCTGGCCTCTTTAAGGCCGCTTCATTTGCGTTCTAAACTGTGCCATACTTCCCAGCCGACATTATTAACGTGAGCATAGCAATAACATCTCATGGAATATCTACAAAACGAATATGCTAGGTGATACCTCATTAAAGTTTTATTATTGAGCATAAAGCTCTTAGAAGAACCCTGGAACACTTCGCAGATGACGAGAATGCCACACTCTAGAGTAACCAAAATTTATTCCACTGGATATTTCTTAGCATTAGATTTTTTTATTTTCTCTAATTAAGTTACGGCCTCAACGGTACAGTCTGTGTTCGATTGTTTAGTTTAGGCTTAAGCTCAGAAAAGTTATTCCATGAAAAGTATCATCTAATGTGGTAGTATCTTGTAGCAAATGTGTTACTGATCTTTGAAAATATAATATTATTACACTAGCAATTATGGTTTGACCATGATTGACTGTCTTCTACTGTACGCAAATTGGTACACAAATGATGAAATAATTGCAGGTCATTTTCGTAGCTTGTGCGACAAAATTATAAAAAATTCTATTCCAAATAAATACTTCCTTTTTGAAGGGCAAAAACATGTACTGTATACTCGTATAAACGTACTTTCAAGGAAGATAGTTGCAAAAATACATAACATTAATATTAATGGAGACATTGAGGTTGATATTGAAAAATCAATTTCTAAACTCAAATCAGTATTTTTCTTCGGAAGTATACGTCTCTCCTTAAAGCATCTAGCAGTATTAAAATACGAAGAAATAACAAATTATCAAATCAACGGTTTGAACTGCGGGATCTATGATGAAACAGACTGCGTCTTAGAGTCAGAAATGCAGTGTCCAGCAAAAGATTATAACACACTAGGGGAAATGAGTTTTCTGTATTTGGAATGAAGTTTGGGTAATGGAAACTTACAATACTGATAAATGATCTAATGAAGCATTTAATGAAACCATCACATTTACAAAAATGACAAGGAAACTAAAACATGAAGAAAAGTCAATATCTTTATAATGCAAAAGCTTACAACACATTTATTAATTTATCTATAAATAATTCCTTAACCTTAGCTTCTGAATGTAGAGTGCATGCGCTTTAGGCCCTGTAAACTTCTTGTATGTTTCTCGACTGATATTTTCCCATTCATAATGACAAATTTTCTTTAGTTCCAGGAATTTTTGAGGTTTACTTTATTGAATTTCAAGTTTCAGTTCTGTTCAAAAGTTTTCGATCGAAATAAGATCTGGAGATTGAATTGGCTATTTAGACCATTTATTCCATTCGTACTTTAACGAAGGTGGTGGCAGCTCTGCAGTGTGCTTAGGATCGTTGTCTTGTTGAAAAAAGAATCTGGCTGTAAGATGAGAGATCGTGCACTTAAACAGAGGTAAATTTATTTGCAAAATTACCTCTATATTAACCAAATTGTGCACAGATTACCCGTTTTCTACAGTTCATACTAAATGGTCCCTTCAGTTTCGGAGCGACGTAGACTGAGTCTCTGAAGCGCTGTAATCTACACCGCTACTTCTATTATCTTTCGAGGACGACCGAAACTAATTAACCGATAGATGGATTGATAAGATTTCCAGGGACAAATAATCGTACAAACTAAACTTCTTGAATATTTAATTGGAATGATAGCTTGCTATAAACAAATCAATTTGTATAAAGGTCTACAACGCGTTGACGGCTGTCTTGACCAATCAGATGCTTCCCCTCCTCCCCCCCTCCGCCCTGTTTCCAATGTTTGCTTGACAAATGCCATACAATGAATGATGAAATGATTTTAATAGTAATTAGAAGTTACCATAAGCCTAGTCTAGAACATGCTATTGAAATCTAAATCTAAAACTTTTATAATTTTCTTGACAAAAATATAAACATACATATGTAAGGTCTTAGGTGAACTTTTGCAATATAAAAATATCGATGCTTATTTTTCCATTAATTCTTCGTTATTTTTTAAGTATGATTGTCTCATTAAATATATTCTTAAATATCCAATCAGTAGTTACATTTTCATGATCTTAACTCTATTAAAAACACCTAAAAATGCATACGTCACATTACTTCATGTACTCAAAGCGTACTACAAGTCTGAGGCCACAAAAAACACATATTCCAAAGCTCTAAGAATCTGAGGAGGTCCATGAGAAGTAGCAGCATGAGCTCAGAGCTGAGGGCCCATCGTAAGAGAGCACATGCGAAGAGGTACGAAACATAGAGTTCTCCTTGACACATACCACAGTTCACAGCCTGTGACTTGATACAGCCTCACGACTGCTGTTGAGTCACAGAGGCTCAAGAGAGAGGCTTCCATTCTGTAAAGATTCAAAACTCGCTGTTCGAATAGAGTGCTGTTCGCTGAAGACCATCTGTTCTGTCTTGAAGACGCTCTTATTCAACACAGTTATATTTGTTCGTGATTCTAAGTTTGCTAAAAAGAGTCAGCAAAGTTCACCGCAATATAGCCGAGGATCAAAGCTCCCGCAAACAGGAAAGTTCGATTGAGTTCGTCCCAGAAGCCAAAGTCGGCTGCCAACTGTGGCAACTCATTCTGAAACTTTCAGGCAGTAATATTATTACAGTCACTCAATCTTGAAATTCTGACTACTTGCATATTAACATGACTGTACAATCGCATGCATGCCGAACAGCCTTCAAAGATCGTAATTGCATACGTCTTAGATTTTTAACCAGGAAAGAGCAGACTGTTGCAGGGTCAAACTTTAATGCAATGAACTTTTGCATGGGATGCATATTGCATGTTTAGGGCTTCGCCAAAACTCATCGACCAGGGGAAGTTCTTCCGAATGAAAAGGGGCAGAGATTATTCTGGAAGCTCGGGGCGCTGTAGGATGGGTGATATGTACCTACCAGACTAACGACCGTTGTTAAAAAGAAGTTAGTCACCCTTGCTGTCAAGTTTTGCTGTCAAGGCAGAATGTTCAAGTTTCATGGCCAAAATATATTACAGAATTTCTTAACCCAGGGGGAAAATTAAAGGGGCCTTCCCCTTCCCTTGCTGTCCGAGAAATTTCTAATTATTCATATTTTCGTTAGAATTTCGAGGGAATTACTTTAAAATAAATTTATAACAATCGCAAGTTTTACAGTTTCACTCACCTGCGATGGATAATACTTTTCGACCGAAAACTAGCCGTGATAGAAATAGAGGAAACCCATCACTCGAAATTTCCAGGAATATTATATTCTTTGACAAACATTGTACTTTCAGAGAACATACAGTCCAAAAAATTCACTGATTGAGTATGTGTTAATGTCGACGTCGTGTAAAAATTTTATTTTAATTGAATATACAGTTCCAAAAGATATTAAAAAAATAACCTCGATAATAACTTGGTACGCGGTGTTGACAACTTCTTTGAAGCAGACACTGCGAAACTCTAATTTCAATCAAGCGACAAAGTTAGATTACATCAGTAAAAAGATTTCGAGTTCCTTTCATCTCTTCTGTTTATTAATCATTAATCCAACACATCTTGAGGAAATTACGAGGAATAACTTTCTCTCCGTAAAGAAATAGAATTAATCCTCTGGTAAAACCTATTGCATTTAATATGACTCTAATGTCTTACTTCAATTCAAAACGAGTATCTATACTTCATTTCCACAGAAATAACATTTGATATGAACGAGAATTAAAAGCTACGTGTTATTGCACCCAAATATGAACCAATCTCTAGGCAATATTACAGTAATGGAAATATTTATTCTACAAAGTAACTTTTTAATTCCTTGATAACGAAGATACCCTAGCACCGACACTGGCGGAACCCATCTGAGGAATAACTTTAAAATGAAGGATAAAATTCCTTACTGAATAACGTTGCTGTCAAAGAAAGGAAGGACCTCTTGAAGCGCGGAAAATTGCCCACTAAAATTCTACCAATCCGTCTCAGCACTGAAATTCTGCCAGTCAGTCTCACCACTACAGTTACACACTTCGCACAGTTAATGTTTGAGTAAGGGGTAACGCAGACTAAAAAATTTAGAGTAAAGGTGAATCTATCCTTTGCCGAATTTTTGTTAATATTGTTGTTTTTAAGAATCATTAATGCATACCTACCATTATGCGATATTGGATCATTTTCCATAGTTGATTTTCATGTATTGTTAACAAAAATTTTCTTTAAGATTTTTAGAAGTGTGAGCAACTTTTTTTCTGCAAGGGCAGAAAAAATCAGTGATTCCTTTGAAAAATCAGTGTACTTAGCAATGAATTCTTGAGCATCGGTATAACTTAAATGGATGCACAAAATTTTATTCTGATCTCAATAGCACAGAGGAGTTAAGGGATGATGTAATTACGAACATAAGTAAAACTGGTATTATAGAAATATGTTTGGCACAGCTTGACAAGCTCATTCGTGCGTAGATAATGTAAATGTAAGGTAAATGAAAACATATTTCTTTTATTTCACTGAAAAATATCGGCAAGAGTAAACGATGAAACTTGGATTTGCAATAATAATTGCTAGCATTCATAGGTTCCTATAGATTTTTCCACCGCGGAGACACGAACATATTTCGATGTGAGATTACAATAGTTGTTGACTTCATACGTAAATATAGATATTTAATACCGAGCGAAACAATATTCTTACAGAGCGAGTTTGGACTAACTGACTCTGTTATGAATATGAGCTACATATACGTCAGAGAAGAGCACAATGTTCACCTATGCAGAAATGCTATCATGACGCTCACAAATCTGTAAAAAAACTCCGAGATATTTTTTAGATGTAAATTCCGTGTAGCCTGTGATGAAGCACGCACGCATTAAATAATCCTGTCGACCACGTGAACGACGCCGTTGGTGGCGACGATGTTTGCCTCAGTAACTTTGGTGACCTGGTCTTTACCTGCCGAAATGAGGATGCTGCCGCCGCTGTCTATGCCAGACCGCAACTGGGATCGCAACACAGGAAAAAGGTGAGCTCCAAAATTAAAATATTGCTGTTTCACTAAAATTAAGGGATGTGAGGTAGTAAACTGGCGTCATCTGCTCCTCTTGCCTACTAAATTCAAGTGGGATTTTAGGGTATAGAATAGTACTGGATAGAAAATGGCAACAGGATCGATTGAGCGGAGCTGTGCATTGTTGATTTTCTACCAGTCTTTTGCCTTAAGGAATAAAATTAATATTTCATGATTACATCACAACGTATCATACCATCTGTACATGGTTTGTCTTGCAAACTGAAATCGAGGATATAACATCGATGCAAACATATAATGAAACTAATATTTCATGATTACATCACAACGTATCATACCATCTATACATGGTTTGTCTTACAAACTGAACATCGATGCAAACATATCGATGCAAACATATGAAAAAGGAAGAATGCATTCATGAAAACGAACCAAACAAACGCAAAAGAATAAACATAAACAACATATTTAGTAAGAATACTTTGAAGTACTATCACACCTGATAAGCCGTGGACTGAAATGGAACTGGGCAAGCACATTTGTTACACACATTATACAACTTGAAAAGCTAAAACTTCTAAGCCAAAATGTGTCCTAATACACACTGAATGAGTCAAGCTAGTAGTATGCCTGGTCAAGTCGCAAAATTAGCGGTTCTCAATATATCAGTGAGCCAAAAAGCTGGATTTCTGCTTACGAGAGTTAGCAAAAAGTAAGGGGTTTGTGGCTCAATCATCTTGCCGAGTTCTCTTAGTCTTAAAAATATTCCCTTTCTAGACATTCTTTCCACAAAAAATAATATTGTAATGGTTTGGTAGCGACGGAAACTCAATGTATTGCTAATAGACTCGACGCTCTTAAAGCTTGTCCAGCATTAACCGGTAGCTCTAACTTGCACTAACCGTTTGACCGTTGACGCTCTTGAAGCTCGTCCAGCATCAACCGTTAGCTTTAACTTGCACTAACCGTCTGACCGTTGACGCTCTTGAAGCTCGTCCAGCAACAACCGCTAGCTCTAACTTGCACTAACCGTCCGACCGTTGACGCTCTTGAAGCTCGTCCAGCAAAGACCGTTAGCTCTAACTTGCACTAACCGTTTGACCGTTGACGCTCTTGAAGCTCGTCCAGCAAAGACCAGGCGTAAAGAGCGTCTGGTCAGTGCCGTTTCGAGTGATGAGGTGCGAGCTGACTCTGCTGGAGAGCTGGTCGACGCCCCGCAGGGCACTGAACAGGACTTCTTCAGGTAGAGCAGCGAACGCCTCCGCCGTCGGGGCCAGCACCGTCACCGGCTCCTCTGAGCAGAGTCGGTGCAAGGATGAGAAGCATGCAAGATATCTCATGAGTGGGAACCCTGATGTTTTGTATTTCTCGAAGTTTGTAGTACCCAGAGCGCTGTAAAGATATACCCATTCATATTTAAGGGATTTAGGAAGTTCACTACTAAATAATATTAATTGAAATTCTACACAACATGTAGTAAATGTTTTTATTTTAACGATGAATCTAGGGGTTAGCATTTTTACAAAAATGGGCTCGTCAGACTGACGGTGTCACGGTGGCGTTAAAATCGTCAGGTGGGAACAACAACAATGTTGTTAAACAGGCTGAGGCCTACAGCAAGACAGTCTTTCTTGTGTGTGAAACCTTTTTATAGGGACAAAATAATTTTCTCAATGGGTCTAACACGGTCTGTACGTATAGAAATTGTAAATAAATTCTCGCACGAGCCTGGGAAACTGGACGTCACATCTCAAAACATACACTGACAACCTCAATAAAAAACGAGTGTCCACGATAAATTGAGCGAAGAAACCTATAAAGGTTCGTAAACAGCTCTTGCCCTAGCCTGCTGGACAAGAGCGGCTTGCCATAGCAAGGAAAAATTTAGAAGAAACTAACCATCGAAAAGACAAAATTTTCATTCACCACGATGAGAAATTCTTGACCTTGGAGTCTACTAAGAATCATCACTACGACTCAATATATATACATATACCCATGACATTTCTGCACGGGCCAAATTCATTCCTTACAAAAAAAGACAGACTAATGTTGTTGTGTGGGCTGCTCCTGTATCAAATGACTCAATATGTCTAACAGTCTTGATTTGGTGAGTAAATTGAAATGAACAACCATTTTCAGATGATCTAGGAAAAAACGTTACCTAGACTAAGAGGAACTTTATGAGACCAGTGTCTGCTCACCCAAGACGGAGCACCGACTCATGAATCCAACATTACTGCGAAGTGGGAAAAAAATTTTTTGAAAGAATTCTTCGCTCACGAAGTTTTGTCACTTTCAAGCCTAGGAATGACCTCGACACACATCATTGGGGCGAGTGTTGGAGTAGGATATCTCCTTATATACTTTTCAAATGAGCTTTTCCGTGGGCTTCGTGGCATAATGATAGCGTGGTGGTCTCGTAACCGAAAGGACCTGGGTTCGATACTCGGCTCAGGGAGGCATTTTCACGTGAGTGCGGAGTACTTCCCTTGAAAAAGGAAGTTTAAGCCACACATTCCTCACATCCCCCACCACACCAGTAGTTGTATGGCATTTAAAACCTAACGGTAAAACGTGTTAAATTAATAAAGGTTTTTTTTTCAACTGTAGAGCTGTCGGCTGTATTGTTACTCCTTGCCCAAACTCAATTAAAACTGCGTTTCTCTTATAATAAGTCATCATACGTTGAAAGGCTGTGGCGTGAGCTAAAGGAGGCCTTTGTCCAAGTCTTAAACGTTGCATTCATTTGTGGAGGCGATTCTAAATATTCTATGAACATCTTGCTTTTTATTTCTCATAATCTTCTAATAGAGTGTAAATTTTTCTGGGTAAATATTTTTTGCGTGCTTTGTAATTTACGCTCTAATTTTTGCTGCTTACGAGTTACAAATAAACTGTAACAAAATATCACAGATCAATCTTATGCTCTTCGAGAGAGATATAGATGGAGTTACAATCTTGACAAAGTTTGATCACTTTTATCGCTATAACATTAACTAGAGGTAGAACAATTCATCAAATAAGATTTCTGTACGCCGCGTCAAGTCCTCGCTATCAGGCCGAAATGTAGAAATGCTGCAAATATCTCTATAAGCATCGCGTGGTGAAAGGAGACATTTTATTTCTTCCAATTCCTCATTTCCCGCAAGAGATGAAGTTGAGTTTCACACCCGAAACATTCTATTCAAAAAATGAACCAAATCTGTCGAACTCATTCATGTCTTAGTTTCCTACGACGTGGAACTACGAACGATGTGGCAAATCATTTCAGCCATGAAGCGCTAGTTAAATCGAATAAAAAATATTCCTGACAAGTGAGCATTTTTCCTCTTCCGGTCACTATTCAATCGCTGCCACCGTGTGCCCCACGTGAGGTTCAAGCCTCACCTGAGTTGAGCCCCACCTGAGGTTCAAGCCTCACCTGAATTGAGCCCCACCTGAGGTTCAAGCCTGACCTGAGTTGAGCCCCACCTGAGGATCAAGCCTCACCTGAGTTGAGCCCCACCTGAGGATCAAGCCTCACCTGAGTTGAGCCCCACCTGAGGATCAAGCCTCACCTGAGTTGAGCCCCACCTGAGGATCAAGCCTCACCTGAGTTGAGCCCCACCTGAGGATCAAGCCTCACCTGAGTTGAGCCCCACCTGAGGATCAAGCCTCACCTGAGTTGAGCCCCACCTGAGGATCAAGCCTCACCTGAGTTGAGCCCCACCTGAGGATCAAGCCTCACCTGAGTTGAGCCCCACCTGAGGATCAAGCCTCACCTGAGTTGAGCCCCACCTGAGGATCAAGCCTCACCTGAGTTGAGCCCCACCTGAGGATCAAGCCTCACCTGAGTTGAGCCCCACCTGAGGATCAAGCCCCACCTGAGTTGAGCCCCACCTGAGGTTCAAGCCCCACCTGAGTTGAGCGTGGCAATGAGGTCGGACACTTGCAGCGCAGACAGGAAGGTAGAGAAGCGCAGGTCAGCCTGCAGCACCTCCAGGACGGTGCGGTTGGCCCCTGGCATCACTCCATCGATGACGTGCAAGACGCCGTTCTTCCCTCGCTCGTCCAGCACCGACAGCGGGACGCCATTTACCGTGTAAATCTGAACAGTATAAGCGTGATGCTCAAACCCGCAGGTAAACTCGGTCTAGACTTTAATGCTATGAACAAATAAAACACGGATATCACATTCTTAGTTTTCAAACACACGTTGTGATGAGTGCAGCGTGGTGCTAATTTTCTGTGTAAACCATGGGTTCCTTCTGTGAAGCATAATAAGTAAATAAATGTAGCCATCAAATTTAGGGTAGTCACAGAATTGGAAATGGGGGTTCTTTACGAGCTCAATTAAAAAGTACAGCATTAATTCTTTTCCTCTTTTAGATGTAATATACACGTAATTGAGTAGGAATAACACTATTCACCATATATGAGAAGAATGGCTGATTTCCATTGTAATTTTGTTTAATTAAAGATATGAGAAATGTTTATGTTTTTTTTGTACCCATTTAGTGAGTGAGAGAATCGAATACTAGTTTTAGAGAAAAACTTCAGAAATTTTTGAATGACTATGACTGAAGGATGAATCAGCTAAGCTCACGACAAATGAAGGCAAGATAAATTTCAAATATTCAACGGGACTGGAATAACTAGAGGGACTCCTGAAGAGCATGGGAAGAAATGACAGAAGAAATGAGAACTTATGTGCACTTTGAGTGGGGCACGAAATGATCAGTTTTCAAAAATCTTATTACGTGAGCAAGGTATTAAAAGTTTTGAACTGCAGATCACGAGTCCCGAAGAGAGCTCAGCACGTGTTCAAACAGCGGAAAATGGACATTTTATTTTGATAATATTTCAAGGCGTGTTGCCATGAGAGCTGAATCAGCTGTGAGAAGATTGAGCGCGCTCGGTTTGAGATATTACGCACATTATTTGCGGTGACAATACTAGGCAAAGGAGAGCACTGTTGTGATGGACTGAATAAGATGAACAGTACCAAGACAATCTGTTCCATTCAGAAATTGTTGAGTAGAACTTCATTTTCTAGACGGATCAATTTTTGCGACTCACATTCCCAGCTTTGTATCTCTTATAAACGTTGAGGCGAGTTTGCTCGCCGGCCATGTTGGACTTGAGACCATCTGGCACGAATTGAGACGAGGGGACGTTTGCCAGGACGGCGTGCCGCATGACCACCTTGCGCAGGTGGTCGAGGTCCTGCGTGATCCGCTGCACCTCCTCCCGAGGCAGAGCACTCAGCGCTTTGTTCGAGGGCGCGAAGATCGTCAACGGATCTGGCGAGCACGATCAAACTGGTGATTGTCACGGACGGGTGCTCGATTTATGACAGTGTAACTCGAGCGCCTGCCTCTGCGAGCGTAGGAAATGAGTGCAATTCAGTGTGAAATTACTATTTCACCATCTCCCTCAAATTGCTGAATATAATTAGGAAATAATATTAATTATTATTAAGGGATTAGAAAATTATGGGTAGTTTCAAGCATTGTGATATTGATGTCCTTCACAAGCTGCGTTACCGACGTCCACGAAGGGTTGATCATAATCAAAGTTGACGGCTCTCACTTTACGCATGAATCTCTATTCACCTTCCAGCAATATCACGTCGCCAAACGTGCGTTAAAATCTGTGGCTACATAATCTTAAGAAAAGAAAATGATAGTTTTAACTTTTGAAACGTCCTGACTTGAATACAATGGAAAATTCATGGTGTGAATCGGAAGTTATGATAAGTCGTCGGACGCTGGGGATGCCCCACGAGTTGGGTGTGAGTACTGAAGAATGGAAGAACATTTTTACAGGGACTTAATTGAATCTTGCCAAAAACTTTAGGAGTTGACTGCTAGGAGTTATAAAAACGGAATACCATGATACTTTTAAGGATAAAATGAAGTACCAACGTGATCATGAATGTCAAAATCATTAAAACACGTGGGTATTAACTAAATATTAAAATCACTAATTTTAAAGTTCGCGATCATGTTGGTACTTCATTTTACCCTTAAAATTAGATTTCCTACAAATTGTCCTATCTCGTATCTGATACTATTATTAATGTTGTAATTATCCTTTCAATTTCGTACAGCATAAATAATTTTTTAATATTAACTTTTGCAAAACTTACATTTTAAATTTATATCATATCACCTATTGTAAAAAAAAAATTAGTTTTAAATGCCTCTTGACGTATTTATATACATATGAAAAGTTTTGGATAGTACAAACTCCAGATTTTGACCAATTATTAAAAATACTGAACAATGCATGGTTGGGAATAATTTCATCGCTAACTCTAAATTCAACTCCTCAGGCTTAGTTAATTTTTTTTAGACATATTGTACAAAAATATACAATAATCATAATGCTTATAAATACTCCGTCCCACTTATAATAATGGCCTAGTGCTGCTTGCTGGGTCCGTCCGTCTCTCTGTCACGCTGTTAAGGGTTTAGATGGGAGAAAATTACAAGGTCCGTATTTCTAATTAATCACCAAGACTGTCAGAGAAGGCAATCCGTATCAGTGATACTGAAAATAACAATATTTCATCTCAGATTTACCGTTAATAAAAGGGCATCTTAAGAAATAAACATCATTTGTCCCGCCATTTTCGGCGGGGCACGTCTACTAGCCTGATACAAATACATCTCCTAATTAAATATGATTAACTGGAGACATGATACGGGTGCATCTAAATTAGAGTATCAAGATGCCAAAATGACTGCAAAAGTTATTTTCAGTAAAGTAATTCCATTCTTTAGAGCTCACTTCTGACATCACATACATCTATAACTTCATATATCTTGAGAGAGTTTCTTTTTTGTGAATATTGTCAGTGCAGCTACGAGGAAGTAATTTGTATCAAATGCCAAGTGATTAAAAAAAGCTCAATTAAAAATCAAGTTAAGATTTCTTAATAATTTTTAAAAATTTTGCTTACATGGGCTGTTCTTGGAGTCTTATTTTCTATTGAATTTTCTCACACAGTCATTAAACTAACACAGAACTTCTTTAACACGTTAATAAACAATTCATGAACTACAGTCCTTCGTCCGTCAGGTTCCAAGTCTCCGAATCTTCGCTGTCCAAAAGTCAGAGCTGCGGCGTAAGTCCCCTTGAATTGTGGACTTTAACACAGCCAGGTTAGCGGAAGCAACAGCTTGGACGACAACTTAGCTCGGAAAATTTCCACCGAGCAAAAAGCACAATTTGATGGGCTAAACAGGACATCTTTTGCAACAGAATTTCTGAAAACATTGTTGAAAATTTGTCGCTCTAAAATTACTTGTCGCAGACAAAATAACTAACTTTAAATTTGCGAAAATTACTCAAGGGACGGAAAATGCTATTCTGCATTAATATGTTACGAAACACCATTTCTTGTACCACGAATAGCTGTTGATGTAAATGCGTTATCGTTCGAATCATATCTAAATCATTTTAAAGAACTTATAGCGGTAAATTTTAAGCCTCACCTCCATTTTGAAAAGCGATCCCGATACCGCTCTTTTTGACGAGGTCGAGATAGAGCGTGAGACCGCTTATAGCGAGCATTTCGTACAGGCTGGATCGTGACTGCAAGTATAAGATAGACGTAGAAATTCAGCAGCTATTTATATGGTTTAGCGCTTTCTATCAATTTAACGAATAGAAGATAATCGATAAGATTAAAAAATTTCGTAATACATGTCACGGGGCAGTAAATTGGTATTAAACGAAGAAGTCTTCCCCCTTTCCTTTAAGTAGACGCATTAACCTTACAGCAAATGTACGAGAACATGAGCATGTGAAAATGTTAACTTTTTGCATTATTTCACAAGTATTTATCACTTGAATCTCTCACGCGTAATGAAAAGAGAGCTAGTTTTAAAAAAAAATCGCTTCTGCTGATAGGCTGATCTGCCGAATCATGCTTTCCGAAAGGAATGAAAAACAAATGTTTAAATCATTTGACAACTGACAGAACGTTTCACACGGATCACGAATACTTTCCGAATCACGCTGCAATTACTACGGTAGGGCTGCGAAAATGGCCGCCTCGGCGGTGATATCTGCGCTTGGGCGGCCAAAGTTAAAGATGATACTCGAAAAACTAACGCTGGATATGAAAGAAGTGAAATTCTGAATAAGAATATTCAATGTTGAAAAAAATACACACACGAGTGTATAATTTTATTGCATTGGATGCATAAAATTATCTACTTCCAAGCGCACACTAGTTGCAGCTCGTCTTGCCACGAGATGTTGCATCATATTTTAATTATTAAATAACAGATTTATGGGCTATGTTTAATGTGTGTTCGAATTTATTGATACGAAAATACGTTTTAACGCGAAATCACCGTATTTATCAGAGGTATACTACATAATTATTATAAAGAAAGGGATTTACGCACCTAGAGTGCATAAATTTACACAGTCATTTCTCTCAGTGCGAACAAGACAAAGTAATTAAGTCGAACTCGCCTAGGCCTGTTTCTCGGTCAAGGGAGAGAAGTGTCAACGGTTATTAATTTTCTTTGCAATTATTTCTCTTCTCGAATCGATTTTCCTGCAAAACTCGCTAGTGATACAACGTGTACCCTAGAAAGTAAACCCTGGTATCCCTGGTCGCTAAGATACTTATTTAGTGCAGGGAGTTGCCAGAGGCTACTTGTGTAGAGGTCACCCTTGTATAGAGGTCACCCTTGTATAGAGGTCACCCTTGTATAGAGGTCACCCTTATATAGAGGTCACGCTCCACAACACATCCGTGGTATAGAGGTCACCCTTGTACAGAGGTCACCCTCCACAACACACCCTCGTTCCTCCTCCACTCACCGGTGGTCCTTGACTGCCGAGGGCCAGGATTGAGGGCAGGAGGAGGCCGTTGATGACGTGCATGGCTCCGTTCTGGGCGACCAGGTCCTCCTTCAACACCCTGGCCGTGTTCACCAGCACCCCGCCCCCTGCCGTCCTGTAGTGGAACACTTCCGTCAAAATCAATGGAAGAATTCCGTCAAAATCAATGAAGGAATTGATTTCA
>VOMN01043364.1:0-16511 GCA_014899125.1 Orchestia grillus
TGCAACACGACGTTTCCGAAGCCAGTGAAATGTTGGGGGACGGAGAGAGATGTGAAGGACACGAACGGAACTGGGGATCAAGGTAAAGAAAGCTAGTGATTTGGAAAAAACGTTGTTGAAATAATCATATTATCACTGAAATGAAGAACTCGCGGGTTACATTTTTTAAGGATAATTTGAGGAACTTCTTCTGAGAATAATTTAATTTTTCCCAAGCTTTCGAGTCGCTATGCACAACCCGTTTTCAATGGAACGACATTTCAAAAGTGCGAGAGATATGGGCAAAGCGGGTATCTAGTATATAAGAATATAATTTTTTCTTCTGTCAACATTCTTTCGAACATTATAGAGCTAGAAGAGGAGAGGGTGGAGGGGGAGATATGAGGTGATGGAAGACAGTGAAATTCTTGGCAGGATGCAGTGAAATACATGGTAGGGAAGATACAAAATTACAAAATGAGGATGGGTAATCAATAATACGACAAGAATTTCAAAAGTATTTCACTACAAGGTGACGGGGAGCAGAGACATTCGAATACATGCACATAAACAATACAAAGAAAAATTTGCATAGAATTGTACCGAACTTCATTTAATATGTAAAGTCAATCAAATAAAGAATTGGGAAATTAAGTTTGCTCCATTAGGAAACCGGACGTCCGCTCTTCAAAACTATACGATGCATCATAAAATAATTCATTATCTAAGTATCTTAACCACCAGGCCACCACAGATCCCGGTTTTTCGTGGACTCACCTTCATCATCACTATCATCATCATGGAACTTGTATAGCGCTCATCTCCAATCGTGAATAAAGTTCTTGTGGAAATGTTAATTGCTCGAGTTTTTATTCATATCGAAGGAGAGCAACCCTGGGCACTCATGACCTAAAGCTGCCCGGAATAACCTCTCCACTCTACAGGAGCTCCCGCAGCCAGGTAGGCGCGGGTCGGCACGACAGGCTTAGGGCCTCTTCCGTGTCTTAGTTTCCAAGTCCACAGCTCCGGTCCCAAGCTAAGGGATGCTGTCGCTCCAACCAGGCTTGTGTCAAAGGCTTAAAGTATCGAGTGCAATATTTGAAAACTTGTCGTATCAATGAATGCATTTATTTATCTCGGTGAGCTCTTTGTGTGGGGAAAATTAACTGAAGATCCTCAAACTAAAATGGCACCGTTCTTCCGTGCCATTCCGGTGCCATTCTATTACCATATATTACATGTAATGTTTCACTCCCTTGTATACCTGTGCAACATGGCTCAAAAAATATATTTTAAACTGTGTTATTTCCTGGAGCCTACTTGACTCCTGCGCCTCTGTGCATAAATGTTTTGCCTAATTCACGACATGTTCTGATAAGTGCCTCAGTTACTCTAAAAACCCATTGAAAACCTTTTGGAAATGGTTGCGAACGTTATATAAGTTCTTAAGCTTTTGATACATGGCTTCTTTAGTTCCGTTCCTTCACATAACAATTTCCCCTCTAAATTGGGTTTTCATAACACAATGACCCCCTCCCCCTCCCCCCCCATGTGAATATCATCGAAATGCTCAAACAAGAAAAAATTTCCAAATTCACGTATAATGAAGCCTGAACATTATTTCAAGGTTTCCAGCGCACTTTCTGCATATTAATACCACGAATCTTCATGTCATATCTCTAGGGGGATGTCTATTTAAGGAAACGATCCAACTAAGTTTGCAGCTCTCGAGAAGTGCCTCAAAGGGCTTTGTAGGATGGACGCTGGAGCGTCATTTTGGTGGCAATGACTCCATTGTTGTCGGCCGAGTCCCGGCCGTGTGGCTGCCGTTAATCACAGGCGGGGGCGGCAGACACGCCGCGCACCCGCGTTTTGTTTGGGCCAAAAACGATCAAGGGTCTTCACGCGACTAGGCCTCACGGCCGCCAAAAAACTAAGTGGCCGGAGTGAGTGAGCTCTGGCAGGAGGAAAAAAAGAGTATTTCAGTTCTCAGTGAGCTGCTGCACTTAACAATAGACCTTAGCACTCTGAGAAAAACTGCCCTCATAAGGCTCCATTAGGCCTTGGAGAGCTTCCAATAATGATAAATAAACTCAGAACAAAACGGTTTGGTTCCTGAAAAAATACGGTGGAGTGGATCCAGCTCGAGTCTCTTGATGAAAGTAAACCTTTTTTTCAAATTTTTGATGAAGTTTTGGGTTCTTTTATCGCCATAAGAACCTCGCTACAAGTCTCGTAGGCAAAATTCTGGCCTACTCCAACTATCCGAAGGATGTAATTCAACAGAAAACCAATTAAACTAAGTCATTAAACTTTTGCGACTTTGTTCCATTTCGTCCCGTGAATAGGTTTAACAAGACGGGAAGTTTCGCCAGCGCCCAATGCAAACGACCAAAGTTTGAAGTAAGAGTGAGACCGATAACTTTTCCGAGGATGAGCCCTGGGAGACCGGCCGCTGAAATGCAAAGCCTTCGTTCAATTTGTTTTAAGGATTTTCTCGGGAACCTATGATTTGCAAAGAAAAGGAGTTCTCGTCTTCTGTCCTGGAGCGACATCTTGTATTGGTTTCATGGAACTTGTGACGGCGAAGGCATATGTATTCACATTTGCAATGATTTCCAGCGGCAGATAATTTTTCTATTCAAGAATGCGTTAGCCAACAGTTCAAAAGAATTGGTTTCTAAATAAGTACAGTAATTGGGGATGATGGGCAGATTGAAGTCCTTTGAAATTCAGTTTCATGTCATCACTAAAATGTAATTTTCACCTGTTCAGAAGTATTGTCAATTTTTATGACCTTAATATGACAAAGCATCTTACATGCGCTTAGGAATTTGAATATTTCTAAGAATATTTGAGCGTCAAGCTGGAGGCGCGGAAAAGGCCTTCTAGTTTCGGCACAACGAGGTTGCTTCGTATTTTGCTGCGGCCAGTTGACCTTTCTACTCTCAAATTATTTCTCAGAAAAAATTTCAGTCAGTTGTACGCAAGAAAATCACAGCAGCCTTGCATATTTGCAGTAAATCTCTAGTGGCTCCACACCAACACTTAGTTACAGTCTTACCTACAAGGTGTATGTACAGTCTTACAGTCTTATGTACAGGGTGTAAGTACAGTCTTACAGTCTTATGTACAGGGAAAACACAGTTTTATGTACAGTTTTACAGTCTTATATACAGGGAAAACTCAGTTTCATGTACAGGGTGTAAGGGGAGAAGAGCTACAAAATTTCATACTTAACAAAAATTGGCAAATTAAACTTGCGCCCCTATGAAGCTTTGCAAAAAAATGTTTTTTGAGATATTTGATAAAACGTTTAAACCGGAAAGTTCTAGATTGTTCTAGCTCACGCGGCAAGGTAAATTCTTGTTCACCAATTTGCTTCAATTCATTCTCTATTGTGACAAGGCGCTTGCAACATAAACCTCGCATGAATAGCAAATGTGGCAGACATGCACCTATCTAATGGTACTGCTAATGGTAACTCCAGACAGACACCCAGGTTATACCAAGATCGTTTTCCAAACCGTTACTTACCTGGTCATAGAATGTTTTCAAATATCCGTCAGTCCTCAAGTCGAAGATATCACAAGTCATCGATGTGGGAAGTGGAAACTTTGAACAATTCCTGTAAAATAAATGTAGTAAATGTATAAATGAATTATTTGTAGGCTACTCTATTCTCAAATTTCCTCCGTTCAAATATTAAACAGATGATATCTCCAAAACCCAAAATATTTTCGCAAAGTTTTATAGAGCCAAAAGTGTTTGATTTGTTACTTTCTGGTAGGTGTGAAATTTTGTACCTCTTTTCTCTCACACTCTGTACTACATACTTGCAATGTAACTGCAACTAACATTCTATGAAAAGCTAGGTGTAACCTTTTGAAAAAGTTTAATATTGCAACTTTAATCCTTTTCGGGTTTAACAAGTGAGTCTGTCGAGCTATATACGTAAAACTAAGTAAGTCTGTCAAGCTAAATACTTGAAAATAAGTAAGTCTGTCGTGCTGTATATTTAAAAATAATTAAGTCTGTCGAGCTACATGAGCTGTTCGACTCCAAAGCCCTTGGCATGAAACATCAAACAAGTAAGTGAGTCCAGCTGCATTGCCTTCTGCATGGCGTGTATAGATTAAAAACTGGAACTGAGCATAGCCGAATCAGTTTTCAAATCCACTTGTCTTTTTTATTTAAAGTCTTGGCAATGAAAATTCGAATGTATTTCTACTTAGTTACAAATAAATTCATGATTTCCACGTGTATAACTAATGTTAAAAAACAATCAACATACAACAAAATGACAAAACATGAAGCTCTATTTTGTGAGTTGTATGAAAATTGAACAAAATATTCCGTTGAAAAGAGCAACATCCTCACACGCCAAAATGACCCATCAAATAAGTCTATTTAACACTGACGTTCAACCTCCACAAATGCATGCCCTTGAGCGAACTACACATTTAAGAGATGGGGGAAAAGTACCTAAACGTTCTTCAAGGCAAACAAACGTTTGTTTCTGGCACGTAGCGTCGATGCTTTTCAAAGCCACAAAAAAAAATATAATTACCGGAGTATATTACATTTATTATTGCAAGCACTTAACAGGTCTCACCTGAGCTACAGCTTTCGCAGGGACACTCTCCATCTTGATGAATGGTTTGCCTGGTCGTAGGTCAGCCAACCGTCGTCTGTAATCAGAGGCAATGAACCAAAGTTTTATGAACAGTAATGGCTCCCAAAAGCTCAATTTAATGGGAAAACTTTTGAAATAAAAAGTAGACGAGGTTAACTGGAAACATTTACAGTGCTTCGAGGATATTGGTGACTTGAGCTCTCCGTGTTACGATTCGTGGTTTTGAAAACAATCTCGCTTTCTTTATTCTTTCTTCTTTTCCTTTTCGCATAGAGAAGGGCTTGAGTGTACTTGTACGTGTGGTGTGGGTGGTGTTGCCTATGTTTTTGCAACGTTTCGTGAGTTTCGACTGCATTAAAACGAACAAGTGCGCATTAGGGTGTTCTCGAAAATTAATACATCTGAGAGGTTGAATAAGTTTCATGTGACTTACATATCATGAAATCCTTCGGTTCACCTGAATACAATGCCGGATTTAGTGTCCTATATTATAGAATAAAAAGAGAAAATGCAAGCCTTGAAGTCATCAGAAAATATATTGATTGGAAATAGTGTATTTGTAACGTAATATCACCTAAGATCTCATAAAAACTCCCCATTCATGGTGTTTTCAGCTTACATATATCTAACCTTACCTTTAATTTAACCTGCAAATGTAGCATTTCTTAAATGCCTTCGTGATCCAAATTAGGGTTGGTTTACACGGTATAAAAATTTTCAGGTCCTCAACAATTAGATGTAAGAATGTTACTGCGAAAGATTGTTTGTGTTATTATAGAAAGAAATTATCAAGTTGAATTTTACGTTTTGGAAAAATTTCTCACTACAGCCAGAGGACACGTACATCGATGCGTGGTACAGGCCTTAAGTGTGGTGATGTGTGCCACATATTGTCATGTGTGTGGAACTGTGTGCCACACATTGCCATGTGTGGTACTGTGTCACATTGTATTTGTGTGGCACATTCATCACTATTGGAAACGAATTGTCGTTTTAACCAATCATATGTATATGGAGGGCTGAATATATACGACGGTGAAAAATATGACTTTCTTTTTTAACCCATCATGGCTGAGTGGCAAAGATTTTTGCCAACTTAGGCATCGCTATTTTTACAGTAATTTAAGTTTTAAGAGACTTAACCTCACTTTTCAGCATCTCATAACGTATGTGATGAGTAAGACATCTGGCTCAGTTTACCCATTCACGATGTTTAATTATCGAACTTCCATTCAAACACGAAAACACGAAACTGTGAAGAAGGCTTCGTTTTGCCAACGAGGACATAGAAATATGCGTACAGGCCCTAGTGAGTTACTCCTTTTATTCATATGTGTGCGATAAAGAAATTATCTCGTATTTTTTAATTTACAATCCGGTTCTGATTTTATGTACAAATAAACTTCGTTCACCGTACTCCAAAAGCAATATTGTATTCCCAATCCACACAGACCAGCAGCCCTGAATAAACGTTCTCTTTCGCTTCTGCACTGACGTGGAGAGCTCAAGAAAAAGAAAAAACTTCTCGGGGAACTCGGAACTTTTCCAAACGTTCTGCGCCGCAAGAGCGAGTGCGGTGATACATTTTTACACGAATAATTCACACGGAGGTCGTGATAAGTGATCGTGGTGCGCGTATCTGGAATGAAAAAGTGCCTCTTAATCGTAAAGGTGCACTTGCCAGCTAGTTAACTGTGAGCCCTAAATCTTGTGGGCTTTAAAAAAAGCCCACAATGTTTTCCCCTAGGGCCCGTTTTGGTCATATCTCCTGAGNGATAATGAGCCACTCTGATGCAAAGTCTTCCTGATTACGATAATGAGCCGCTCTGATGCAAAGTATTCCTGATTACGACAATGAGCCGCTCTGATGCTAGTGTCCAGCGAATAAGTCAAACTTGGCTCGAGCGACAAAGGAGCGAAGAAAGTTTATTTCCCCACGGCTGCTGACTTTAGTTTTTGAATTAGGTATTCAAACGTCAATGGGCAAAATCGACAAATTTATATTTACCCCTCTACAAGAGCTTGGAATTTTATTGATTTATGGAATTCCCAGTGAAAGTAAACATGTACTTGGAATTTCTGGGCCGCATGCGTGTACATGAAATCTCTAGAATACATGTAAGTACGCACTGTACGTGAGATTACTGCATCGAGTTTTTCGCACTCATACCGTAGCGGAGTGAGTTTATGGTACTAAGTTACTTCAGTGGTCACATGATCATTTTAGTGATAGATTAATGTCAGGTCATGCGTCGCAAGTGTAAAGAAATTTTTTCTGTATTGACCCAGTGGGAGTTTGCATTGGATGACGTAAATTATGTACTTGTAAAAATATTTTCCACATGAAGATCTTATAAATATCTAACCTAATTTATCGTACAGCATCTTCAGTTTGGCAACATACCTTGAATACCTTGACGATGTTTGGGACTTGAAGCCCGGACCACACTGGGGTGCCTCCGCTTTTAACATGTGTACAAAATTCTGATGAAAATTTGGTAGTCAATAAATGAATTAAATCCACCTCGAGTAATATCCTCCTTTCCGGCTGGCTTGTCAGCGCAAGGAAGTAAAAAGTATAATTCGAGCACACGACTGGTCTTGGGAAGCACAACAATCCACGACGCCTCGGCCTGCTTGTGTTGCTGTTGCCTGAGCTTGGGCACCACGGTCACCCGCCAGCACCCTTGGGTGAGCTGCTCATCATCAATCCTCATCATCCGTTGGGGGAGAGGAACAGATCCCCAGCAGGAGGGTATCCAGTGTCGCTTGCTTCTGTGCCGTGCCCAGCGGTGGAGGCATCCTTAGCCGTGACCAAAGGTGAGGGCCACTGCATGCCGGAATTGGCGTCTCTCATCCATGTATAGCGGCCATACTGTGCTGAACTCTGAAGCTCCCCAATACTGCAGGTCCTCTGTCTAACTGTAGGTCTACAGTCTAACTGCAGGTGCACAATCTAACTGCAGGTCCACAGTCTAACTCCAGGTGCACAATCTAACTGCAGGTCCACAGTCTAACTGCAGATCCACAGTCTAACTGCAGGTGCACAGTCTAACTGCAGATCCACAGTCTAACTGCAGGTGCACAGTCTAACTGCAGGTGCACAGTCTAACTGCAGGTGCACAGTCTAACTGCAGGTGCACAGTCTAACTGCAGGTGCACAGTCTAACTGCAGGTGCACAGTCTAACTGCAGGTGCACAGTCTAACTGCAGGTGCACAGTCTAACTGCAGGTGCACAGTCTAACTGCAGGTGCACAGTCTAACTGCAGGTGCACAGTCTAACTGCAGGTGCACAGTCTAACTGCAGGTGCACAGTCTAACTGCAGGTGCACAGTCTAACTGCAGGTGCACAGTCTAACTGCAGGTGCACAGTCTAACTGCAGGTGCACAGTCTAACTGCAGGTGCACAGTCTAACTGCAGGTGCACAGTCTAACTGCAGGTGCACAGTCTAACTGCAGGTCCCCAGTCTAACTGCAGGTCCCCACGCAGGTCCCCAGAGGAGGTTTCCACTACTGCCGATCCCCAGTCTAACTTCTCCGTCGGAACATCTGTTATTTCTATAATATTTTCCCCTCCAATATTTTTATCAATTATTTTAAAACTTTATCGACAAGGTAGCGAAAAAGTTGGATTGGGCCAGAGCCACAGCTTGACTCCCTCTGTTCTCTCTTGTGGATTGGTTCCGTAGGATCTCAGCTGGTTTACGTAGGATCTAAGGAACTAGCAGGAAGGAATAAGCACGATCAATTTCACGTAGGATTTAGGGAACTAGCAGGAAGGAATAAGCCCGATCAAAGGCATTTAGGATCTAAGGAACTAGCCAGTTTCCGTAGGAGTTAGCTAGTTTTTGAAGCACCTAGGATTAAAACTGGCGTTCCGACAACAATTGAGTGTCTTGTGAGCTTAGAGGCCATCTCCGTAGCAACTGTCCAAATGGTCCTAGGTTTAGTATTCCAGACGACGAATGCGTTGGTAAAGTCTGTTCTGTGTTTGCATCGCTCCCTCAGATCAAGATGCACACGATTAAGAAAAAACTGTTAGAGGCAATGCAAGCCCAGAAGCGCTGAGAAGAATCTTGGGAATATAATGATCTTAATCTTTACCAGCAGCGTAATGTAAACTGAAGCAATTGCACCCTTGCACTCGCAGTGCAAAGCAAACCCACAAAAATCACAGCCATTCACGCGTGAAAGCAGAGCTTTTTTTGATTAATTGCACGGGTATAAGCCACGGAGTGGCGTCAACTGGCAGCTTGTAAAAAATATTAAATGCTTCTGTAGTGGGCTGCTTGATGCATGAGTTCTTCTTTTTTATAAATGAGCAAAAACCTACAGATATTTCTCTCACATACTCTCTCGAAGACTTGAACCTATCCAAGGCTAATAATGAAAACTCCATTTTATGTACTGTTGCAAGCTGTAGTATAATTCTTTATGTCTCGTCCCAAATTTCACAAATTCACCTCGGTGCAAGGGTCATCTAGCTCATCCTCGCCTCACGGTAAATACACCAGCGCACCTCACACTCAGGTTCTATCGCGCCCCAAATTTTGCCAGAACAAAGTCTCGTTTTCGCCCGGCTCCCCTATTTTTCTCGGGTGTCCACTCCAGTGCCATCGAGGGGCTCCTTCAAGGCCCATTTTCGATGACTCTCGTTAAGTTTGCGGGTCGGCCCTAAAGCAATTAAGTCCACGGAGAAGTTACCCCCTTTTTGGGGACAATGCCCCCAACTTGGATGCAAGCCGCTACCTAAGTTTTGTTTTGGACGTTTCTTGCCCCAAAGAGGGAAAATTTGTGAAGACAAACTCTCCATCTTGGACAGACTCCACATTAGTCACCGTTCGAGCTGATGCTGATTCACCGCGAGGACTAGGAAACTTTCTCCATTGACTTCACATTCAAAGATAACCTTCTTTCATTCTGTATGCCCAGAAAACAGTCACACGATACGCACTTACTGTAGTGCAAATGCATACGAATGTTTCAAAGAATACAACCACTGTCTCATCCGAACATGATCATGTCTAATTTGCCTTCATGAGGTCGTAATGACGGCTTCATTTCAATACTGAACCTTCCTTTCAGACACAGTGTCAGCTCACACGTGTGAGTGAACTGGTATTCGATTCGAAGCTCTCCTCTCTGGACAGCACTTCACTTTACACTACCACTACTTTCGTACATCACTCTCCACAGTCCTTCAGTTCACTACGCCATCAACACAGCGTTTCACGACTGGCAAATCTTCATCTCCTTTCGTTCAACAATATAATGTCGCTTACGTCGCTCCACGTCGCTTTCATAACTCACGCCCCTGCTCCCCCCCTCCAAGCCGCCATTCGTTTCATGCCGTCCTTCATTTTACATTGAAGGTCCTCATTCCAAACCGCTCTTCATAACATACAGCTATTCATTCCTAACTGCTTTTCAATACAATCAACTTACCATTACAGACTACTCTTCATTGCTAACTACTCTTTATTACAAACTGCTTTTCTATCCAAACTGCTCTACATATCACACCACTCTACACTCCACTCAGCTCTTCATTCCAAACTGCTTCTCTTTTCTCACCACGCCGCCTATGTTTAGAATATGATAGAAGCTTCACGAACTCTACGACTGTACTTCTAAATCTCCTCAATTACTTTTATTTATTTTACTCAAATTAAATGCAAATTAATTTCTCCACTGAGAACTATTATCACTCACAAACGGAAATTCAAGATTCAGTGATAAAAATATAAAAAATAACTTCATCCTTTAACCCCTGAACTGTGACCTGATTAAATAAAACAAAGGCTTTTTTCCTCCCGCTCAACCTAATAATAATAATAATGCCGCTGGTTCTATCATGCCCAGTGGAAAGTGCCCGCCACACTCGACAATCGCTATCACTTTTCGCTATTTTAAAAGCAGTGAACCGCTATTTCAAACGTGACGAAATTGTCTACAAATTTACGGTATTTTCAAAGCTGTAAAACGCTATTTGAAATTTTACAAAATCGTTACGGTCGGTAATAAATCACTGAAGTTTATAGCGATGATACTGAGGTACAGCTTGAGGTTTAGATGCTTGAGCACAATGACAACGTACTTTTGACAAATTGCGCTCAACATTTAGGTTTCGAGGCAACTGCAAATTTTCTATCCATAAGAACAGTCGAAAAATTGTTATTAATACCTTATTCTGACCTCTTTTCAAAAGTTACTTTAATAACATAAATGTATCCACTATTTTTTGGAGTAAATATGCACTTCTAACCTAATATAAACGGAAACCTTTATCGTGAAAAACTTGAATATTTTCCCAGTGAACCACACTAAAAGTGTACAAAAACCACGACGTCAAATCAAGCTAGAATGAGTCAGCACACTTCCTGGTATACACGTACACTTATATCGAGCCAACTCTGCAGCTGGTGCACGAAGATAACGAGCCAACTCTGCAGCTGGTGCACGAAGATAACGAGCCAACTCTGCAGCTGGTGCACGAAGATCATGTGGAATTCGGTTACCGTGCAGAAGATTATCGCAAGATGAAAAAAGAAAGCACCCAAAGATTTTTCGAAAGCCTCTTGTTAAACACAGAAATGATAAGCAAACGAGTGCGTGGTCAACTTCGTAGCGTTTAATTTGCCGGAGCAAATATTTAGGTATGTATATTTTGGGCCGAAAAGAGGCTCTCTTAACGAGGTGGAGCTCGTGACGCCAATTCCCGCTCACTCATGTAAGGGCTCTGGCAGCCTGAGGCCTTAGCCTCTCTAAGGACTCAGGCTGCCAAAGCCTACATACTCAGGCTACATACTCGTTTTATTCGCATTTTATTCGTTTTTTCGCCATCAGATTGGTTTTACTTTTCGAAACTTTACTCCTATACTCGACGCCGCCGCACGTGTATTTTTCCGTTTGGAGTATGTTACATTACATACTTGGGCAGTGTACGTACATATTTTGTATTTTGATTATTCAATTAACATATTCAGTGTTACATATATGTATTTGTAACAGAGATTTTGTAATTTTTCTTGTCGTATAAATTCACATGTTAATGACGTTGCTTCTGTTCTCTCCTTAAAGTTTATTGATAAAAACTAAGTTTCACCTCATATTGCCAGTTAGGTTTTTCAAAATATTTTAAGTGCAAAATGCGGTGTTGAAAGGAGCTTCAATGCAAATAGGGTTCATATTGAGGGTATCATGCTCATATATTTTCAAAGGTATTAATCCATTGTGAACAAAGTTATATTAATTAAGGTGTCATGAATAGTTTTCTAATAATTCCCGATTTATTGCGGGTGCTGAAAGCGTCTAAATGCACACTAAATGCACTCTAAATGTTTATTAAATGCATACTATATGTACACTAAATGCATACTAAATGCACAGTAAATGAATACTAAATGCATGCTCAATGTACACTACATGTGCACTAAATATATACTTAATGCACACTTATTGTATACTAAATGCACACTAAATACTTGAGAGCAAAAAAATAAGCTGAAGTGCTGAGCGACACAAATGTGGTAGCATTATTTACAATGGGTTAGATTTGCGGGTTAAGATACTTTCAGACAGTTTTAGTCTAGATTTATTGCAGATGGAAATTATTATTAAAATAATTGACCTAAATAGAATGATCTATCGCAATATGTCACATACATACTTCTCTCCTCCGGTGACATCTAAAAAGCACAACGTTCACTTGAGCGAATAAATTCAAGGCTTTCATTATATTCGAGCCCGGCATCACACACCAGTAAAACAGCACACCTCGCCCTTTCTGCAGAGGGCACGGAAGGTGTGACGTCTAATCACGTCCACAACTTGTCAAGCTTCATTTCGCTCGCCCCTGACCCTTTGTTTTGCGCTGTCGATCCTGCGGGAAAATTCTTGGGTTCACCACGTCGTTGAAAATTCACGCGATGCCAAAATATTCGTGCCTGAATTCTTCTATTATCTGACGACCCCGAACGACCTAAAGCCACCCTCGCTTCTTAGCGCGCCGTTTTCTGCAGCTTTTTGTCATTGGGGAAATTGAAGCGACCATCGCCCTAAGATTTTGTCGCGGTGGCTGAGCGCGCGAATTGAATGTATAATAACTATCTTCTAGGCTACATTTTTTACTCATTTCATACGCATAGACTTACTCCGTGGAAACCTATCTTTCAAGGCGCCGATTTGGCTACGAAGCTGCACGACTGTAGGACGTTACATCGAGGCTAACTTTCCGGGAAATACATGTAATCTGTAGATTAACAAATTCAGCAAATAATAATATTCTTAATATACCAGAGTATTTTACCTCGCTTTGGAAGTGTTGCAATACACTATTATCGAATGTACTGAGAGTTCGTAAAACATGCGTACAAAATTATAGCAATACCAGTGAAATATTCAACCAACATTAACGGTAAAAGTATATATAGTAATATATGAAACTCATCAGAGCATTTTGTCATCCACTTGGAAAGTATAGAAATATAATAAGGATACGGGTACTCTGGATGATGTAGATACTGTGAGCAAAAGCAAAATAACCTCAAACATCGAATATAATTTTCTTATCTCTACCGAAGCAAGTATTTAATTCAATGAGATTTATCAGCCGTCTCCAAAAACGTCGTTGAGAAATGTCACCAGCGTGAAAATACCACGTTTCGACCAAATAAATTACTAACCATGATCTATTTTTCGAGGTACAAGACAAAAGAGTACGCCCGAAAAAGCAGGCAATTGTCTGGTAGACACAACCCTCGCTGTGTCTGAGAGGACGAATGCGGTGTGGAAGGCCACGTACGGTTGGCCTCTGCAGGATTTGACTTCGCTGCAAACGGCGCGCGATAACAAAGAGATCTCTCGCCTTACGCTTCCTTAATAAGCGTCGTTATGAGGCGTGCCTCTGTCAATCCCGTAGCTGCTAGAGACTACGATAGCATATCGTGGGTAGTTTTTTTACAGCATCACTGGCTTGTGTTTCTTTGGACTCCTTGATAAGCGTTGTTAGAGACACGTCAAGGCAAAGCTCTACGCGGATGAAAGTTGCGAAGAATTTTTCTTTATTTCCCGGTTTCTTGCAGCTTTGAGAAACGACATTACTAATGTGAGTATTTGTAAAACGTGTGACATCATACGATTCGTTCTGACTTCTTAGCTTACGTTAAGATGATGATGCCAGGCATCTTTTGTTGCATGCTTTAGCTGCTTGTGGTTATTGCTTGGCTGGGTTTTCTTGGACGGCCTGCAAGCATCCCCCCTGTTGTGGCCACGCCAGGCTACAGGACAAGGTGGTCGGAACACCTCTTTCCAGCTTTAAAATTTGATTGCCTTTGCAATCACAATCACATTCATTTAACCTACTATGCGCTGTGGAACAAATAAACTTTGATAATCACTGCTTAGAATGGGACAAGTTAAATTATTGTATCTTATCAATTACCTTCGCAATTTGATTTTAAGGAAACTCTTTGACCAGCCTGCGTATATTCGCTGCTGACGCTCGACTCGATAACGCTGTTGTGGGTTCAGGTGTTGCAAGGAATCTCATACCTTTCGGCATTGGGATTCCCTTCCATTCCGATGACACAGTGGCCTCTCTTTTTCACAAGTATGGTCGTTATATGCGAACAGGGCTTAGTTTTTCGAGGAAAGCGTTGGGACGAATCTCTAAATAAGCTTCTGTTGAGTTCAGTTTCAAGTTGCTTGCGTCCAGAATTTTTGAAAAAGTTTCTATTCGTAATTCACGTGAGAATTTTACAAGTTCGCATACGATCACGATTTCATCCTGGTCAATTTAAGCTAATTTAAAATAATGTATGACATGATTATGTTTTTCCATTGAAATCTCCGAGATAATGCCAAGGCTGCCCCCCATTTCTTCTCATTGAACCTCTGGGTAAATATTCAAGCATTTGGTCCCCTGCCAGTCTTTACATTTTGCTGTAAAAATATATTACTCGAACACTGCGCAGGTATTCTCGATCGATCGAAAAGTTCACGTTCGCGTTACGTTGCCTGAATTTCCCACTAGACCTCGAGGCAGATCTCATGCCTAAATTGTGCCATGAAATTTCCCACAATTCTCCGGTGGGGCTAAACTTCGCAAGCCATTTGCGTCGCACAAATTCCGCGTATGCAAGGTAATGGACGCGAATACTGTCGTCCTCCGCGCAGGGCGCTAGATCGGTTCCAAGGAACAACCGCTCTACATTCGTTCTCCGCTCAAGTGCTAGATCGGTTCCAGCAAACAACCGCTCTACAGTCGTCCTCCGCTTAGAGTGCTAGATCGGTTCCAGTAAACAACCGCTCTGCATTCGTTCTCCGCTTAGAGCGCTAGAACGGTTCCAACAAACAACCACTCTGCTTTCGTTCTCCCCTTAGAGCGCTAGATCGATTGCAACATGACAACCACTCTTCAGTCATCCTCCACGCGGAGAGATCGATCGGTTCCAACAAGTGACCGTTCTACAGTTGTCACCTACATAGAGCGATATCAACTAGAACGAGCATTAACGAGAGCAAATAATATTCACCGCAAGAATAAAAAAAAGGCTTGTTTTGAGAATCAAATGAGACAATTTTTTACTGAAATCGTTCTAGCGCTCTATGCGGGAACGACTATGCGTCGCTGGTGAATTTCATTGGTCGAGCCTCTGATGATTCAGCTCCTGGGCTGATGAGGCTATTAGTGCTGCGTGTGACCGCTTGTTTTATCTCAACATCCAATCATTGTATCGATAAAAATACAGAACTAATTTCCAGGACCTATCAGTGTGTGGACATACCTATTACGCATGAACTTTTTTACATTCACTTGTGAGTGTGACCGAGGATCATGTTACCAAATCTTACGGAGGTGCGGTACTAAAGCCTGTACGGAACACATGCGTACTTGCATCGGCTTGACGAGCACGCTTTGGTGATGCTGAGAGCAACAGGTGATTCAGTAAGTGTAGGTGATGATGTACTGTTTCCACTAACATATATTTAGTCAGTGTCACAATTCCCATTCAGTACGCATCACATTCGTCCACTCGTCCGGTAATCCATTTCATTCATGGTTAGAGCTAAAAAACTTTATGATGATGAACAACCTTCAATTTTATTCAGGGTTCTCTCGGCGAAATTTCCTTATGTTTGATATGAGGTTTTCCCCACATTTGTATTCATTAGTGTTTGTGCCAGAAAGTAATCAACATCAACTGCGAAAACACCGCTAGGTGCAGAATGAGCGGCGTGTTCTACTTACGTCCCTACGTAATATTTTAGAGTGGTTAATGTATCGATATGAACTGAGGAACCGCGCAAGAGTTGTACGGGTCTACTTTTTCAACCCTGTAATGTGAACAGTTAATAGTCTTCACGCGTCAACATACACAATTTAACCTAAATTTATTATAATTTCGCTCAAAACTAGAACAGATATGCATACAGGTAAATAGAATACGTACAAATGTTTTACGCAATATTTCGTTCATCTAAAAAATAGTTCGGTCCATTCACTAGAGTTAAATGAAATAAGCTCTTCAAGAAGCTCATAGCTGCACCAACTTAGAGACTCCGCATTGACATAAGCAGTTCTAAGCGATAATGAGGGCCCAAGCCTTCGACTGAAAACAAGCAAAACTTCAGGGGACGCTAGGTTACTGTGAATAAGCGTCTTTATTGATCATAATGTTCACGCTTTAAGAGTTTGCTTCCCACGAGTCCCTCTAGTGAGGTTCCTGGGCTCTCTCGAAAATTTTTCTATCGTGCAAAATTCATTTCTGCTTATTCACACCGATTTTTTCTCACTCTGTACTTCAAGGAAAAATTGATGTTTACGAGGGGTTTGGCTCTCATTAGTTTTGTACTATCCAATTTTTTTCAATCGCGCGCAAGAATTTGAAAATT